>JAMKQA010004492.1:0-13753 GCA_024699735.1 Posidonia australis | reverse complement strand
TCGCTCTTGATGCCGGTGTGTAATTTTTGAATTCATGCTAAGACTTCTAAATCTTTTTCACGTTATAATATTTATGAAAATAAGCACAAATGAATAATCATCAAAATTAATGTTAATATTTCTAACAGCCACAACACGAGACCAAATCACGCGACCACCCATGTCCACGTGACTCGTGTAAACAAGGACCAGCCACCTGGACACGTCAATAGACCTTCATAGCCCAAGGTAAACCCTCAAACTTCCACGAGGGTTGGTACAACACCAAAACCACTCAGCACCAAAAAGGCCACCAACTCACATTACAAGCTTAGAATGCTGCCAGAGCTGCGTTTTACAATAAACGTAGGGAATTCAGCATCTGGCGACCCAAAAATCTATTAAAATATCTGGCCAAAAATGCTAATCCAGGTCTGGGTCGTTATACTGGCCATGCTTAGGAGAGTAGAGATGTGTTTGCCTCCCCTCCCGGTTTAATGTGAAAAACATAAATACAGATAAAAGCAATAAGCCAAACTAGAGACAAATTGCAATTCTCCCTATAGATATGCCGACTTTCGTCCTTGGTTGGTAGTCAACTTCTCTAGAGAATCCACTTTGGATGGTTTGTCAGCACAACCACTTTCATCACCCAAAACTCCACTAAAAACCTAATTCCATCTACCATAATCCAACACAACCTAAACGTAGCCCAAAACCAACCTACTCAAGCGCACTCATGCCTTGGATACTTGGTCAACTGGACTTGCTTTCTTTGCTTGAGAACTATCTTAGGACCACCGCAGCTGAGGTTGCAGTAGAGTTGCGTGGTTGCCCTAGGTCAATATCAACGAGCGAACGTTAAACTCGTCCATTCACCTTTGGTCCATTGGATCCTTGCCTCTCATTAGTTGGCATGGATCTACGTGTGCCCCACTCCTTATCCAAGTCATGAAGCCCCCCTTAATCATTTTATTTCCTATTGTGTCCCCTTGATGAAATCCCAACTAGAGGATAGGAGTGGTTAAGGATCAACGGCCTAAATTCGAAGCACCTGCCTATTTAAACCCAGCTTGTCTCCTACGATAAAAACCTTTTGCTTGCTGCTCACTCTTTCACTTCCACTGTATACTAGCCTTGCTCCCCAAGCTTATCCTTCACTCCTAAGTCCCTCGTCGGCCTCTAACTTCCCTCTGAAGATCCGACAATTGTCCATCTGCCACCTCCATACCCAACACTCCAGCCACAAATAACCATAGTCCTCCAAATCAACCCTACACCATCATCCAAGCAAAGTCCAGCCACCCACTGTCATCTTCAGAGCACCCCTACCCCATTCCAACTACTGACCATCACATCCTGTTCGTTGCTGGAGAAGCACAACCAACCAAATGAGGAAAAGACACCTCAACACCTGACAGGTTTCTCCTCCTTCCCTAGCATCATTTACATCCCTTGAACAGTGCAGAATTATTTGCTCTTCGTCCAAGTCTTGTTTGCATCTCATTTCCTTTGGCATCTCGCTAACAAAAGGCCATCGACCCACGTAAGGCCAATGTCCCTTGAATGTGTGGTTAGGCTCGTCCAATGGCAACCTTGCTCACTTCCCTCATCCACCCATGTCGCCCCGTGCCTTCACACAATCCTTAACTGTCTTTGATGGTCGGACAGAGGAGGGTGTTGCCGACGTGACTCAACTTGGACGGAGGGAGTGACCCATGCACGTCCATGCATGTTGCTTACTTCCTGAACCTTCCCCACATTCCCCTCAATGTCTTCAAAGCACCCTAGAGGACTGACGGGCTTCACCGACCCTGCCTGTTCTAGTTCCACGGTGGACCTGTGTGGAAATTCCAAGGATTTTTGGCCTTCATTAGATAGAGTCCTTTGCTTGTTATCTACTTTGCTTGCACCCATAATCATGTTTTCTTCTCAATACTCTCTGCTTAACCAAGATTTTTTACCTACTATGGTGTTTTGGTCTTTGTCTTGCATCTTTCTTTAATCATCGCATCATCTAGCTTAAATGTTAAACATGAATTGGCATATATATGCCTACATAGCCACACAAATGGTCGAACAAGCTAAGAAAGACTGATTTGTCGGGTGTATAGGAGTGCCTAACACCTTTCCCATGTGTAATAGGACTTCTTACCCTTTCTTTGGCTCGCGTTAGCCTTTGTGTCACATCCATTGGCATGGATTCCCATTTCGTTTTTTCCGATTGAGTTTTGTTGTTTGTTTCATTTTCGATTTTCCTCATCTTCTGGTTTTATTTATTAATAGACTAGGTGGCAACTCTAATTTTTCTCTTTTCCTTATCCATTTGTGTTTTGTGATGTTTCTTCCCTTTTGGGGAACATCCTTCCCTCAGATTCTCCATTATCTTCGTACTGCATCGGTCCTCATGAGTCCGATTTTCCTCATGCTAGGCTCGCGGGGTCCCCCCTGGGGCAACTTTGGTCACATCCCTTCACTCCCCTATGGCCTAATAAGATGCACGTAATAGACATAAAGTATCCCACATGAGCACTCTAGAGAGCACGCATTTTCTCCACTCTTGTGTCCACGTATAGTCTGAGAAGGGCAGTCCTAGTCTCTCATTCTATTGCTTTAGCAGAGGATGAGTTTTTAGTCTGCTTCCCCTTGTCTAGGGTCATGTCGGTGTTAGTGGAGGGTACATCCCCTACTTTGGTAAGGATTAAGGCTACCAAAGTACCATCCGTTTACTGCCTGAGCTTTGGTTAGGATTTAGAATGGGATCCTTACTTTCTACCTAGAGTCAAAACCCATTACACATGCATAGCGAGAGGGTGCATGCTAGGGCATTCATTTTGCATTAAGCATGCAACCTTAATCACTTGCATTGCATCTTTTCAGGTTCTCACTTGTTGTTACTTTGCCTGTTGACATAGGTAGCTCGATGCAAGGTCCTCAGTCAAGAGCTCGAGCGTCTCTGTCACGGACAACCTCCTATGGTCTTTTTCTTTTGTCCCCTAGGCTATTCGTCACTTTTGACAATAACTCATCCTAGAGCTCGTGCCTTTGCTTATCACCGTAGTTCGATCCATACCCACTCATGGTCCACCATGGCCCAATAAACCAGCAAGCCTCACCCCATTGCTACTTCGAAGGAGATTCCAGTTTCGGTTACTCCTTCTTTTCCTTTGGCTTCTATTGTTTCCTCTTTTGTTTTGGCCTCTGCTGGTCCCTCTCTTGCTTTGACCTCTATTGGTCCCTCCTATATTGTAGTGGAACCTGCCTCCCCTTGAGGATACTAGTTTTAGATCCCTTTGACCACTGCATCTGTTGTTTCATCACCTTGGTAGTCTATGACCATTAGGGAGTTGAGTCTGTTACACTGACCATTTCTTGGGCTCCAAAGACATTGATTCCTTCTCTTCAGGGCCTTACATCGTTTTGCACCCAACCGACTACAACAATTTTTTTGATAGGGTCCCAACTTTCTGGACAATCTGGCTTTCAAGTGCCTCATGCATCCATTCTATTTTCACTCCAATCCAACGGTGTTGCAATCGATGATTCCATGACCATGTAACTATAGCAATGACTACTCTTGCACAGTAGCTGCAGGGTATGTTTCTTGCACTCAATCATCCTTTGACTTCATCTTTTCTGACTCCCAAGTTTCCTTTGTAACCGACTCCCAGGTTTTAGACCACACCCACTACACCTATGCCTTTGCCATCGTTGTAGCTTCTCAGTTCTCCAACGATGGAGGCATCGTCTTCGCCTCCTGCACCACCACACCATTATTCGTAGCATATGACTCCGCCATCTAGTGACCAGCCTTTTGGTCTAGTTGGAGTGCAACATTACTCAAACATGTTGCCCAAGATCACATCGATCCAACAGTTGTTGCTTCCGTACATTGCACCTCAGGTAGAACCACAAGCAACCCTTTTCGCTCCTCCACATCAGACACAAGCCTTGTCAATTGTACCCCAACACACAACACTCATGCACGGGTATACCAACCATCCTACTGCGATGCCAAGCGACATAATGGTGGATCCGAAGGAGCCCCTAGAGGCGACCCAAACAATGTAGGCGACACCCACTCCAACTACACAAACCATGACAATAGCAACCCTAGATGCTCTCTTTAAAAGGGTAAGTGATCTAGAAACAGCACTTCGTTAAGTGCAAGTGGAGACCGCCAGTCCTACTAGTTCTAGGACCTCTACTACTTCCTAGAGGCAACACTCTCATCAAACTTCCATATCCTAGATTTTGAGAAATACAACGGTAGGGGCCACCCAATATCACATTTGAAGGCCTATTGCGGAGATCTCACGCAACTTCAGGATGATGAGAGGCTTTTGATCCACCTATTCTAGAAAAGTCTGACAGGGCCAACTCTCAAGTGGTTTACATCTCTTGACATGGCCACTATCAAGACTTAGAATGGACTTAGTCCGGTATTCCTAAAACAATATTCCTTCAACCTTGACTTGATCCCTAAACGCGAGGATTTTGTTGCAGCTCGGCAGAGACACCATGAACTATTCAGGGAGTATGTCGGTCATGGGTGAGTGCTCGCCTCCCAAATCAAGGATAGACCCTCTAACAAAGAGTTTATCGAGATCGTCATTAAGGGAGCACAACCAACGATCAGGGCTCTACTGAGCATTCAACCTATCACCATTTTTGCATCGTTGATTTGGGTTGGCACTCACATGGAGAGCTCATTGTATAGTGAAAATTTCCCTACAATCATTGCATTGACTAGGCAAGCCAACACCCTCGACAATAACAACAAGCACAACAGTAGTTATAATGGCTCCAACACCAGCTGCACCAAGAAGCCTACCATCGCATACGTTGAATCTTCTGTAGTGCCTACCAATGTAGTGAGCCAACCAAGCCCTACTTAGTTTGCACCTGCACCTAGCCCACCATACATTGCACATACACACCCCATCGTCAAGCCAATGCACATGTCGCATTGGCTAAGCAAAGGGTGCAATCAGGGCAAAGACGATCTCACCGCTAGGAGAGTGACTTCACTCCACTTGTAGAGTTGCTTAGTGTCGTCTTCCCAAAGGTCGCATCACTCCTACAGCTTCCAAAGGCACGCCCACCATCAAATCCTTTACCATGGTGGTATCGCCTACACTTGTATTACAAATTCCATCGAAAATTAGGACATTCAATGGATGCATGCTACACATTCTGGAATGTTGTCTAGGACTTGATTGGCAATGGGACCATTGTCATCAACATGTAGGAGGCAACACTAGCACAAACACCAGCATAAGCACCTACACACCTTAGCATAGCCAACCTTTTCTCGCCTAAGTCTACTTACTAGTCTCGAGGACGTAGGGACTTCAAGGGTCCACTTTCTTTCCCCTACCCTTTCTGATTCCAACTCTTTCCCGTTGGATCCTTCTAACCTCATCGGTATTGTTCCTTCTCTTGTTCTTTCCTTGCTCTGCCCGGTGACATTCACGTATGCCACTTCTGTCTGAGTTTTCCTACAGAGGGCTTAGCCTAGACTTTGCTAGTTTGTCGTGCACCAATCCGACCCATTGTGTGCGAATGCCTTGGACCCCAACGAGAGGCACTAGTTAGTAGCTCTAGCCTAGTTGTTTCAACACTATCAATCGTCGCTATTCCAATAGTTGTGGCAATCCCACCAGCACGATCAATAGCAGTAATCAATTAGTTATGGGAGCTGGAGTTGTATCCTCTTTCTTATGTCTTTTACGCTTTATATTTCTTTTTGCAATTGAAAAACCTTCAATTTTTTTTGAAAAATCATCATAACATCAAAAAAATAATACAAAAATAAAAAAATAAAAAATCAATCAAAAAATAAAGGAAAAAAAACAACATCATGCATGCCAATACATTACCCATTAAGGAAAATCGGGAAGATAGCCTGCACAGGAGGCGTTTGTCCCTCCTTAGTTGATACTGCTAAGATGACCAGGCAGGTGAGGGAGTCACCCACCATTGAGAGCCAGACGAGGTGTCCCAACTCCATAGGGGCCTTGTACCTCCAAAAGGGAGATAAAATGCTAGAGTTGTGACAGAGCGAGTAAGCTAGAAAAGAAAATAAATTCACGTGAGTATAAAAGAAACAAAGAAGAAAGATGGCAAAGACAAAAGTCAATCTAAGAGCGAGGCATGCAACGTAACTCTGTCCCTACCATATCTTTGAGAGGAGTTGGAGCATGTGCCTGGAAAGCCCACACCTTCGAGGGATTAGTCCCTCCACCTACAACAAAAGTCTCCAGCCCAGACCAGGCACCTATCACCTCCAACCTAGGAATAAAGCAAACTCGTGTGTCTATGAGATAATAAAAGAAATCAATGAAATCAAAAAAGCAGGTGTAGGGCCCTTAGGAGTTTAGCATGGAGCTTGATCCATCACACCACCTAGCACACCAAATGTGAGCGCTTCACCTACCAAATGAGAGCCACCCACAACGTATGAGTCTCGGTAGGGTTTACTGAGTTGAGGGCATCCATTTCCTTTTCATCAGGCATAAGCCTTTCGACTTAACTGAGGGCATACAATAAAAACAATCACTCATGAACAATCAACTTGCTTGCTTAAAATTCCCTCGTTTGCGCCTAACCTTGTAGGATCCTATTGAGCATTTAACTAAGGGTATGTCAGCTATCCTTTGGTCAAGATCACGTAATTCTGCCACAGCTACGTCTAGAATTCAGTTTCGTTTACTAGGGACATGCCAACTGCTCTTTGGTCTAGACCCACACGTTAGCGTATGGTGAGGCATAAACCCATTGCACATTGAGCCGAATATTCAATCTCCATTTCAGTAAGCGACACGCATTTGATGACCCAACTAGCATTAGGCATGGACATGTAGGGCTTCAGCAAACATACAACACACAGCAAGTAGGCAAATATTATTTAGCGTTCCAACATTCAGTAAGCAACAGATGGTAAACTGTCGCTGAAAGGCGAGAAGTAAATGTTCAACGCTCCTACAAGCAGCATTAGATCACACAGCAACAGCGGTCTAGGAAGCACTCACAAATAGGTCTCCCTAGCAAACTCTTCTGGGTAAACCAATTGGTTGGGTACCCAACTTGCACTCTAGGTCCTCCAGCTTTTCTGTGGCAACTCATCTCATTACTAGGGGCATCACTTTGTCCTGATGCCTCTTGGACCTGCCCTTCGATCATTGTAGCATTGCCATTTCTTTTGACACCCGTGGCATGTCAACTGCCCTTTGGTGCTTTCATCTTCCTACCTTTTGCCGACAAGTTTGTTAACCTGTCATCTTCTTGTGTTTGCCCGATGGATCCATTAACCTATCATCTTGCTTCGTTTGGCCGACAAGTCTGTGGTCTATTAACCTGTTACCTTCTTGTGTTAGGCCAATGGGTTTGTTAACCTATCATCTTGCTTCGTTTGGCTGACGAGTCTATTAACTTGTCATTTTTTCTTCTGTTTGGTTGACGGGTCCGTTAACCTATCATCTTACTTCGTTTGGCTGATAGGTCTGTTAATTTGCCATATTTCTTTTGTTTGGCTGACAAATCTATTAATCTTTCATATTCCTCTGTTTGTATGATTAGTCAGTTAACCTGTCATTTCATCGTGTTTGGCTGACAAGTCTGTTAACCTGTCATCCTACTTTGTTTGGTCGATGGGTCCGTTAACCTGTCATCTTGCTTTGTTTGGATGATTGGTCTATTAACTTGTCATATTCATTTGTTTGGCTGACAGGTCTGTTAACCTGTCATTTCATTATGT
Organism: Posidonia australis; assembly: GCA_024699735.1. Taxonomy (NCBI): domain Eukaryota; kingdom Viridiplantae; phylum Streptophyta; class Magnoliopsida; order Alismatales; family Posidoniaceae; genus Posidonia; species Posidonia australis. The sequence goes on along the minus strand of JAMKQA010004492.1, from coordinate 6,015 downwards.
TTGGTGGATGTGTCTGTTAACCTGTCATCTTGCTTCTTTTGGTTGATAGGTCTATTAACTTGTCATATTTCAGTATTTGGTTGACAGATCTGTTAAGCTGCCATTTCATCGTGTTTGGCTGACGAGTTCGTTAACCTATCATCTTCTTTGTTTGGCTGACGAGTTTGTTAACCTATCATCTTCTTTGTTTGGCCGATAGGTCTGTTAACTTATCATTTCATTGTGTTTGGTCGATGGGGCCGTTAACCTGTCATCTTGCTTTGTTTGGCCAACGGGTCCGTTAACCTGTTATCTTGCTTTAATTGGCCGACATGTCTATTAACCTATCATATTTCCTTTGTTTGGCCGATAGGTCTATGAACTTATCATTTCATCGTGTTTGGTCGGTAAGTCCGTTAACTTGTCATCTTGCTTTGTTTGGCTGACAGGTCTGTTAACCTATCGTACTCCTCTATTTGACCAACATGTTTGTTAACTTGTCATTTCATCATGTTTGGCTGACAGGTCCATTAACATGTCATCCTACTTTGTTCGGCTGACATGTCCGTTAACTTGTCATCTTGCTTTGTTTGGCTAATAGGTCCGTTAGTTTGTTATCTTACTTTGTTTGGCTGACAAGGTTCATTAACCTGTCATCCTGCTTTGTTTGGCTGACGGGACCATTAACCTATCATCTTCTTTGTTTAGCTAACAGATCTGTTAACCTGTCATATTCCTTTGTTTGGTTGACAAGCCTGTTAACCTGTCATCTTGCTTGTATTTAGTTGACAGGTTTGTTAACTTATCATATTCTGCTATTTGGCCAATAGGTTTGTTATCCTGTCATTTCATCGTGTTTGGTTGACAGGTCTATTAACTTGTCATCTTGCTTTGTTTGGTTGACGGGTCTATTAACCTGTCATATTTCCTTTATTTGGTTGATAGGTCTGTTAACCTATCATCCCTTTCCTTTTGTCGATAGGTCTGTCTACCTACCTGTGATTGGCAAGACTGGTGTCTGTCACTTCCCTTTGCAGTGGGCATGCCTCATAGTCTTATCTTGCCCCCTTCCTTTTAGGTTGGTATCTCAAACTATCCAGACGACAATCGTCATTCATTTTTGGTCAGCAAGCCCGTCAGCCTTGCCACACACCTTCTATTTCGAGTTGGTATCTTGAACTACTTGGTTGACATAAGTCAAATGTCGTTGCTTCTTGCTTGACAAGTCCCTTGACTTGTCATGCCCCTATCCTCTTGGGCTGATAACCCTAACTATTCGGCTGACAATCGTCAAGAAGTCCGGCACCTCGGCTGGTAGGACCGTATGGCTACCTACCCCTCTTTGCCTTGGATTGATACCCCTAACTATCCGATTGATAGGTCTGACAACTTGTCATGCCCCTTCGTTGGTGTTCCCCCTATACAAGTTTGATGGCTTTTCATGTCCTTTCCAGGCCGATTAGCACTTAACTTGTCACCTGGCATTACATTGCACTGCACCGCATGGCATGGCATCTCATTGCATTACCTTTTCTCACACCTCCTTGCATTATATTGCACTGCGTTGCATTACACTTCATTGCATATCTAGCATTCACATTAGGAACGTGTAGAACCGCTTGTATCCCCAATGAAGCTTTGTGCATACTCATACTAGCACCACATTTAGCATACACCATCTGCATCATCATGCACCTTCATGGCATTAGCACCCACACCCGCATTTGCAACCTAGCATTACATTGCACCTGGCTTTCGCATCTTAGCATTGTTTTCACATTCGTAGGCATTTTGGCATTGTTTCCACATCACCATTTGCATCTCAACACTACATTGCTTTGGCTTTCTTGTCTCTTGGCATTGTTTTTGCATTTGCAAGCATTAACATCGCACTTACATCAGCATCTGCATTTCGACAACAGGTCATGACTTTTGGTGCATCCACAAGATAAGTGACTCATCGCTAATAGGAACATTACCTTCCTGTAAATTCAAGCAAGGTGTCTTTTCAATCCTGAGCATCAGTCTCGATTCCCTCGACCTCACTCAGGAAAGAGCATCTGTAGACACCCTGATTTTGTGGCAACTTGATGATAAACTCTTTTGAAAGGACTTGCTCTGGATGTGACGAACTTAACCACATTTCCCCACACTCAAAACCTACCTAGTATCTCAAACCAACCCAAAACCATAAGACAATACCCAAACACAAGCCTAAAAGCTCAATGGTCGACCATTCTATCAAAATCAAGCTCTGACCTATACTAGGTGCACCAAATTGGAGTACCAAAGTGAAGCACCAACCTGGCGCACCTCTCTGGTGCACCAACATGGAGCTTGTTGGTTGCCCCACTTTCCCACTCCTTTTAACCACCAACTTTAAAGTTAATATTATGGCCTCACCATGGTTTATATTCTCCATCGAACCCTACGTGGAGACCTTTGGTTTCTAAGGCTTTTGGACTCATTGACCTTTTGTTTCTACCACCTTTAAATAGTCATTCCAACATCACTCGAGACTCTCTCTTGGTAGCCCTATCTCTCTTCCTCCCAGGCATGTTGGAGCTTCTAGTAAACATCCCTAAGTTCACTTGACACCCTAGCACTCCTCTCTTGCATTCCCTGAGCATGAGCACCCTTCATCGATACTTCCTTGGCATTCCTCACACTAAGCAAGCCACCCATGTCAAAATACCTCACTTGAGAGCAAATAGAGAGGAGCTAGCCACGTTTTACAACAAGCCACGACTGAGCCTTCACCCAACCACATCCAAAATGTTTGGAGTAGGAAATGCTGCAAGTCCTCACCGTTGGGAAGCATAACATGTCTTCATACAAGTAATCACCTATCCCTCCTTCATAGTATATTCATTCTCTACGTGAATCAATGTTTTTCCCCATTGTTTGGATTGTTTTTAAGCTACACATTCCCTAATTTACATAAAGTAGCCTAGACTTTATCTTTTCGGTGATAGGTTCACTGAACATGTGAGGCCTTTGGCCAACGAGCATGACCAGTGCCCATCATCATGCATCACAACATATTTAGCTTCCTCTCTACCCTCCAAGGTGTGCCCGACATGCCTCCTACATCCACAGTCTCGTTCATGGATAGATGGATGTGAGAAAGGGCTTGAGCAACCCAACATGGATATGGTGGAGAGTCCATTGCATTTATAGTATTTCAGGCACGAGTATAGCATGCCTAGCATCCCTTTTCATTCCTCGACCCCTCATTAGTGTCATGTTTGGCTCAAAAGGGGGATCACAACCAGATTCCATGGCCATGAGCACTAGTGTACCCAAACGTCGGCCATGGAGATGGAGAGAAAGAAGGGAGCGAGCCCAAGCCTATTTCTTAGCATTTATGTACTTCATAGCTGTAACGACTCACCCCAAGTCGTTATCACTCAACCTAAAATTTTTTTTACATTAGCTCTACAACTAGATCCATCATTTATCAATATAAATAAAAGATCTATTAACTAAATTAAATAGAACTAAACACTCACCAGAATCCCTGATATGTGGTCAGGTGACTCCAACTCTACGTGCACTAGCAAACTCCTACTCCTATCCTGCACTTGTGAAAAACACCAACAAACACACGTGAATGACCAATGAAGGGTCACCCAGCATACACCCCACCTGATGCATGCACACAACTTTGGCATTTCTCTTAGATGGCACAAAACATTAATAGGGCAATACACGGTTGCCTTACAAGTCACAAGCCATAATCCTTTTAAAACCCATACTTTTGAAATCATTCTTTTCTTTTCAAAATCATAATCATGCCTTTAAAACCTTTTTCTTTTCTTTCAAAACCATATGCATGGTTTAAAACCTTTATGCATTACTTGAGATAGCCATGTTTGCCAAATCAAGACTACAATCGCACCAAAGTACCACACCAATACAAAATCTCTATCCAAAATCCATTTGGAAACCATATTACAATTCTCAATGCCACTTATGGGCAAAAACCACACAAATCATACACCACTCATGGACGAAAGCCACACACACAAAATCATAACACTACTCATGAGTGAAAATGTGACATTTGGGCCTGATTATCCATTTTTATTTGTAAACCATGTAATTAAATGTAATATTGCTTAAATGGTTTATTAATGGATAATCTGTTGTTTCTTGTTTGTGTGAGCTTGTGGTTGACTTTCTGTGCACCTGTTTGTGATTTGGGACCAATGTGAAGTCCTATTTGAGGATGCACAGTCACCTCGGTTCACGTGCCTATCTTTTCTTCCGTTCTTTTCCTTTCCTCTCACAAGCCCGCACCATTTCCGTCTCCTCCCTTCTCTTCTCCGACCTGTGCCACCAACGACACCAGTCTGTGCCTCACCATCTCTTCTGACGCGACGCAAGTGGGAAGGAGGATAAAGGGAGGTTGAGGCGTGCGAGAGAGGAGAAGGTGACCGAGAGAGGAGAAGAGAAAGAGGAGCAGGCGCAACCGAGGAGGTGGTGTGAGCCGCTCGTGGTGTTCCTCCGGCGCGAGGAGGCTTGCCGGAGGATAGAGCTAGGTACACAACCCCTTCCCCTCCCTTTGTTTAGCGTTTTGTTAACAGTAGGTAAATGGCATGGAAAATCAAGATAATGCATGTTAAATTGTAGAAAAATCATGAAGTGAATGGGAATGTGATGTATGGCATGAGAATGTAGAGATCATGCGGTTAGGGTTGATGTTTGTGGGGAAAATGTGATTTTGGGGTTGAAGGCTACAATAGCCATTCTTGAGTCCCTTCCCCTTTTGATTTTCGTTTGAACTATGTGGTTCATGGAATCATGAATGGTTTGAGGGGTTTTGAAGTAGACTTGAGGGTCTACACCCCATGATTTTATGGGAATTGTTGGTGTAAGTTTGGGGGTCCGATCGGGACTCCCACTTTGGGCGAATTCCGCCACTGCGAATAGGGGTGTGCCCTATTTGCGAGGAATTCGGTATGCCGAAATCCTGATAGATTAAGCCAGATACCTGATTTCGGCAGACCGAAAACACCCGGTCCACCGAAACAGGGGGTTTCAGCATATCGAAAATGTTCAGTATACCGAAACAGGGAATTTCGGCATACCGAACTGGAGATTCGATCTACCGTTTTTGCCCTGAACCTAATATGCTTAAACATGGATTTTAATGAATGTTAAATGGTTTTAATGGTATGGTGGATTTATGTGAATGATGTTCTCCCCATGTAATGACATGGAGGCATGTGGAACCCCAAAGAGATGGATTTGGGTGTGGTTTTTGGTTTTAGACCCTATTAATGAATGAAAAAGATGGTTTTGTGTGGTTTTGGGTATGAGACCCAATTTATGACTTTAAGCATGATTTTCATGGCTTGAATTGGGACCCCAGTGGAGGGTCAAGTGTTGCTAGGAAAAAAGGTCCTGCAACGAGAAGAATGGAAAATGGTTTTGAAATGGAACACTGATAATGTGGTTGCCGAACTCATAGCAGTGTAGGTTGAGCCTGGGTTTTCATACCTAGTTGTTCGGGTCACTGACGGTGTAGCTTGAGCCTGGGTCATTGTACCTAGTTGTTCGGGTCACCGAGCTCGTAGCGGTGTAGGCTGAGCCTTGGTTTTCATACCTAGTTGTTCGGATCACCGACAGTGTAGGCAGAGCCTAGGTCATTGGACCTAGTTGTTCTGGTCACCGACTAGGGCGTCAGACAGAAACGTATCCCCGTGCACTTATGAAAATGAAATTGATGCCGGTTGGCCATGGCGGTGACATCTTGCACGGAGAATTTCATCGCGGCAGTGCAAGAAGGTAGGGGAAGGAAGTCCTCGCCTACTGCTTGTGTGCCTGGTTACCCTTGATCAAGGTAACAACAGTAAAGAAAAGTGGAAATGAATAAAGAAAGAGAAATGTGATTTGGTCAGGATTGGACTGATGAAATGATCCTAAAATCCTAAAAAGAAATGATGATGTTTTAACTAGTTGCCAGCTAGTGTTCATGATTTGGTTTTGAGCCCAATGGGGCATTGTGTACTAGGCTGGATCTGGTCAGAA
>JAMKQA010004489.1:0-28425 GCA_024699735.1 Posidonia australis | reverse complement strand
TCTTGTCCCCTTGTTTTCAGGTGCTGAGCTATAGGAGCAGTCTTTCCTGGTGCAACTTTTCGAGCTACACTTGCCGCACACAGGTCTGGGTAGTTAGCTTTATTTATTTTAATATTGTTATTTGGTTGCATTTATTTGTGTTTGGGTAGTTCTTATACCGTTGTGTAGCACGGGGGTGTTACAATGATTCTAATAGATGTGTGTATAGCAAAATGATTAATAATAAATGTACAATTCTATATCCTTATGTAGATGACATATTTATATTTGGTTATGATATAAATGTGATTTATAAGACTAAAAGTTATTTGTCCAAAAACTTTGATATGAAAGATTTAGGACAAGCTGATGTGATTCTGGGAATCAAAATAATTAGAACTTTAAGTAGAATTGCTTTGCTTCAAACGTATTATGTTGAAAATTTAATTAAAAAATTTAATTTCTTAGATATTAAGCTTGCTTGTAGTCTTATTAATGTGGTATTAAAATTACATAAACATAATGATTCTCTTGCAGCTCAACCTAGATATGTTCAAATTATTGGTAATATCATGTATCTTACTAATTATACAAGACTTGATATTACATGTATTGTAAATATCCTGTGTAAATATATTATAAATCCTAATAAGAAACATGGAGAAGCTAGAAATAGAATGTATACTTATTTAAAAGTCACTAGTGATTATGTATTATATTATTTTGGTAATATTGGAATACTAGAAGCTTATTGTGATACTAATTAGCCACCTACATCAATTAAAATTAAATCTACTAGTGGTTTTGCTTTCCTTCTAGGAGGTGAAACTATATCATTGAAATCTTCAAAAACAAACTTTAATATCTAGGTTAACAATTTGATGTTGAAATTATGACATTAGACCTAACAGGTGTGGAAGCTAATTGGCTTAGAGGATTATTGTTAGACTTGCCTATTGGGTAAAATTCTATGCCATCAATTTGTGTTCATTGTGATAATATTGCTTGTATTGCTTTAGTCAAGAGAGCCAACACAAATGAAAAGTTAAATAGATATATAAAGTTAAGACATAAGTCAATTAAACATTGGTTGTTAGTTGATGTTATTTTACTTGAACAAGTGAAATCTAAAGAAAACTTGATAAGTCATTTGACTAACGGCTTATCTGAGAATTTTGTTATATTTTTATCGAATGGGATGAAACTTAAACCCATAAAAAGTCTCGTATAATGAAATACCCATCAGAAAAATTTTATTGCCATACGAGACATATCACTGAAAATGTGAAGTGCAACTCCATTGCTATCCCTAAGATGACTGTGTTTGAGTTGCAATAATAGAATTGAATCAAAGGCTACGTGGTAAGATAATGTATTATAGATTACTCTTGGAGATTCACTTATAGTTAGTGTAGTCGTAAGGCCATGACTTTAAGGTTGAAGGACAATCTTCTAAAAACACTCATGAAAATTGATACAAATGTAAGGTCGTAATGTACTACTCAGAGAATCAGAAGATGTAGCATGTATTATATGTGTAGTAGGTTGAAATTCGATAAAAAAGACTTAATTTAAGGTATAAATGACTATAGTTGCTTTTGGATGTAAATCTATAGCCACTAAGTGAAGGTTCAAGTCCATCTTACAACTTCACCAAATACATAGTATTAATGTTCAGAGAGTTTGCTTTCTTTTTTTTGTTTGTTTTATATTTTAAAGATAATTTTGAATTGGAGAGGAGTGTCGGAAAATAACGGTTTTAGTTTTAATAATCAAATTCAATTTTTTTTAATACCTTTTAATATATTATTTATTCTATCTATCATGATGTTTCCATTCAAAATTTCTTTTAATAGTTGATCCATAATGGATCTTTTTTCTTTTATATAATTTCATTATCGTGTTTTTGAAAAAAGAAGAGAGAAAAATCTCTTTTGTTTCTTCTTCTTCTTTTATTTTTTATTTCATATTATAACACTACAGTACAGTTTGTAGATCTCAAAAAGCTTGCACATTAGGAGATCTTGAAGTGATATATTTGAAGAGGAACTAGAAAATTTTTGTAGGTGAGAGTAATTTTTTATCTTTAAGTTAAGAAATCTATTCCACTTCATCAAAAACTAAGATCTTTTTTATTTTTTCGCTTTGTATTTAACTATTTGTTATTTTATTCGTATCGTTTTACATTTTATTGTATTATTGTGTTGATATTATCTAAAAATTATAACAGAAATCATCACTGCACATTGTTCTCTAGTTTATCATACAGAGAAAATCGTCAAAAAATTTCCAGGTGGTCGTAGTAAAGTGACCTTACCTTGCTGTCGGGGTCCATGCCAACTAGATCCGAAACCAAGTACCCGTTTACTGCTGGAGTTGGCCGAGAAATCTCGAGGAAGAAGATATGGTAACCCCCCCTTTTCTGGTCAAGCTCCCTTCTCTCTCTCTTTGATTCTGATGATGGCTGCTTCTGCTTCCTTCTCCCCTCTCTCCTCGCCCATCCGCATTAACATCCGCCGTTGCCGCGTCAGCCTCCACAGCTCCAGACCCTGCCTCTCCTCCACCGCACCACCTCCTTCTCTCTCCCCTCCCAACCCCACCGGCCTCCGCGTCGTCTCTGCTCCCTTCAGGTTCCGATGCCTCTCCCTCTCGGCCCGACGTCTCCGTCTTCGCCTTGGTCACGGCTCTCCGAGGAATCCCTGCTTCGGCTCCCTTCGTTGCTTGGCCTCCGCTACCGTTGCCGCAGTGGAGGTCTGGGATGCCCAGCAAGAGTGAGCATTTGAACTTAATTGTACTTTCTTGTGTTCTTGGTTCGCTTCCGTTGTTTGCTGTGTTTGTACTATCAAACTCATGTTTTATTGTAATGCTTATCAAGATGAAACTTATAGGCAAAGTCTGCTATATAAAGCATAATCCACTCAGGTAGCCGTGGACAAATGTGGTAACGAGGAACTCATTAAACAGCCAACAAGTTAATCTGTTTTATAGACAGTTAAGTAGAATGGAAGAACATATTTGTTTTGCAGTTTTTGAGTTTGTCCACCATAAGTTTTAACACTTTAATATCACATGATACAGTCTTCTACAGTCTTACCCTTGTAAGCAGGCTTTTTGCCGCTTGCTTGGGATAGATATATAAAACTGTGGCTCTCCCAGCTTCCAGGAGGACGTGACTGGTGATTTACAAATAACAATCCTTTTTCATAATTTGGTGCTGCTAATATGGATCCCACTTTTTGGCAGCGTGCAAATAGTTAAAAGGACAAACAAACATCAAAATCTTAACTTATCAACCACTTTTGACGTTTGTGTGACACTCGTAAAATCTTACTTATCAACCACTTTTGACGTTTGTGTTGGTGTGTGCGTGGCTGATTAGTTGCATGCACACGGCCACCTACTTCTTTTGCGTGGCTTTTTAAGCCGAAGGCTTCCGTCATGCACGACCCAAGCCTTCTCTCTTACCCGCATTCTCTCCGTCCTGAACACATCCTTCCTCTCCTTCCTCCACTCATTCTCTCTCCTTCCACTCACTTCCTCCCTCCCACGTCTCTCTTTTCTCTCTCTCTCTCTTGCTCTTCCCCCCTGTTTTCTCCTCCCTCGTGACCTCCTCTCTGTTTGGTGTGCTTGAGGGTCGGCGATGGTGTGCGCGGCTCGTGGTAGTGTGTGAAGCTTGCGTAGAGTGCTTCCGTGGCTGTGGTTGTGTCGTAGTCATCAGAGTCGGTTGGAGAATCACCAGAGTGCATTCTTAGGTACACATCTCCACCTCATGTAATAGAGAACATGTAAATGGTAGAAATTGATAGGATTGCATGAAATCTAGGTAAATTTACATTCTTAGAATTTATTGTGATTTTCGGGAATTTATTGAGAATTTATGGATATTTATGGCGATGGTTGTTTTTTGGGTCGTTTTGACCCTCCTGCCTTTGTGATTTTATATCTTGATGTATGGTGAATGATTTTTAATTTTTTTTGTTGGGTTTTGGAGTAGATTCGAGGGTCTACATCTTATGTTTTATGTAAAATTTTTGGTGTTTGTTTGGGAGGTCCGATCGAAGGTCCCAGTTGAGGTGATTTCGGACTGTAGGGTTTTGGGTCGTTTTCTGGGATCGTAGAATTCAACATACCGAAGTGAAAATGGCATACTGAATCAGTGAATTTCGGTATACTGTTTTCGTTTGGTATACCGTTTTTCTGTCAGTTTGATCCTCCGATCGATTCGACCTGTTGAATCACCCTAGTCGACCGATCTAGTGGATTTTGACATACTGGAGCCAGAACGGCATGTCGAATCAGTGGATTTCGACATACCAAATCTGATTTCTGGCATGCCGATTCAGGGCCCAAATGTGTTTATAAAATGTGTTTTCCAATGGCTTTCTGGATTATTGTGTTTTGTCTCTGTAAGATGGGATTGTGGGTCGTCAGTGGTGGTCCCCTGGGACACTTGACGCACCGCTTTGTTGAGGTTTTGGAAGAATTTTTAAAGATATGAAAATGGTTTTGGAAATGGATTTCAAGAAAATAGTTAGCCTGTTTTGGAAAATATTTTCCTGATTTTTTTGTGTACGAACCAAGATAGTGTGGGGCCGTGTCGTAGGGACCAGGGAATGTGACGACATTCTCGGGTGGTCGAGCGCGACTCCTTAGTTGAGGTCGGGGGTCGAGATACCTGAGGCTGAGGGGCGTCGGGTCCTAAAGGTATAAAATTCCTTGACTGTCGTCTCAAGGCTAGGGTTATGGTCCACGAGTTGAGGTGTCTTGTGTCATGATGGGGAGGTATGATACTTCTGCTGTCGCTGTAAGTACTGAGGCTCTGGTGTCGTCGAGTGTGGATGTATGACACTCCCTCCTAAGCACTGTGTGTGGAGGACGCCGTGAGGAGGCATATCCTGTGGTAGCCAGTGCGGGTGGGACACGTACCCCGTAGCTGGTAGCGTTCTGAGAGACAGGACAACTTTCCCAGGGAGGGATTGGCTTTGTGAGGGTTCTCCAGGTAGGGAGAATTGTAGGACGGTGATCGCTCCTACACACGGTGGCTTCACCGTGGCACTGCAGAACGCTGGGATCGCTCTTCGGTGGACTGCGTGTGGCCAGAGTTAGGTTTTCTAGTACCGGACTTCCCGACTCACTGTTTGTGGTTTTGACCATTGAGGGTCTTTGCTTGTGGCCTTGGACTAGTAGAGCCTCAGTTGTGGTTTTGATTGGTGTGAGTTTGGTTTATGAGGTTTTGATAAAATGATTTGCGAAATGAATTTAAAGAAAAATTGATTATAGTTTTGTTTTTTCGTGGTTTTTCTTGAGGTGCGTACTAAGTGACTTTTGTCACTCATACGTTTTTCCTCGTGTTTTGGTTTGCAAGTACAGACATGTAGAGAATTAACGTAGTACATATAGTCTGGAGTCTACTAGTCGCACACACAGGTTCTTGGTAGTTAGATATTTACTGTTTGGTTTTAATTTTCCCGTAATTTAATTTGTTTTAAATTATTGTGGAAAATGTGGAACGTGACCGTTTGATTTCTACCTTATTTATGAATGTTGTTTAACATTTGTTATTGTCCAATTCTTGATTTTTTACTCCATGGAAGCACTGTATACTGATCCCGTCCGTGTCACTCGAGGCCTATGAATTTAAGTAGACTTTTGAAGGAAGATTCAAACTAGCCTCTGGGTTGAGCTTCAATCTATGTACACATTTTTTTAACCATTTCATTTTATGCTGTCATACTTAATAAATATGCAAAACATATTCCTTTGGGTTGTTTGAACAACAACATTCAAAGGATAGAACTATTCTGGTTAAAACGTGTATTCAAGGTTCATACATCTATGCTAATATTTTTGGCAGTTTGCACCAAGCAATTATGAATAATTGGCATAGTAGAAAGGAAAAAATGAAAATACTAATATCTTCTTTCCTTGTTTATTGTCCACTATAGACCAATATCATCATCTGGATTGTCGAGCAAAGGTCGTGTATACCATGAAACCTATGGGTGCCAGATGAACATTAATGATATGGAGATTGTGCTATCCATAATGAAGAAAGCAGGTTACATGCAACTTGTAGAGGATCCTGAGAGTGCTGAGATAATATTTATCAACACTTGTGCTATACGAGACAATGCTGAACAAAAGGTATGGCAGCGACTCAATTACTTCTGGTTCCTAAAGAGGGAATGGAAGAGTAATGTTTCTAAAGGAAGATCAAAGTCTTTGCACCCTCCAAAAATAGTTGTTCTAGGATGCATGGCAGAGAGATTGAAGGACAAATTGCTTGATGCAGATAAGATGGTAGATGTAGTCTGTGGTCCCGATGCTTATAGGGATTTACCTCGTTTACTGGAGGAGGTCGACTATGGGCAGAAGGGAATTAACACACTCCTGTCACTTGAAGAAACTTACGCTGATATAAGTCCAGTCAGGATCTCAAGCAATTCAGTTACTGCATTTGTGTCTGTTATGAGGGGTTGTAATAACATGTGCTCATTTTGCATTGTACCATTTACTAGAGGAAGAGAAAGGTCCCGACCTGTTGAGTCAATTGTGAGAGAGGTTGGTGAGCTTTCAAAGGAAGGCATGAAGGAAATAATGCTTCTTGGTCAAAATGTTAACAGCTACAATGATACTTCGGCTGTCCAAGAGGCTGAACCTGGTGCTAATTGGCAGCTCAGTGAAGGATTTTCCAGTATGTGCAAGGTGAAAAATATGGGATTGCGCTTCTCTGACCTCTTGGATCGCTTATCCACCGAATTTCCCGAGACACGATTCAGATTTACATCACCACACCCAAAGGATTATCCAAATGAGTTGCTGTTTCTAATGCGAGATCGATACAATATCTGTAAAAGTATACACATGCCGGCACAGTCAGGGAGCACGTCTGTTCTTGAACGGATGCGTCGAGGATATTCTAGAGAGGCATATTTGGATCTTGTACACAAAATACGGGATATTATTCCGGATGTGGGAATAAGCAGTGATTTCATATGTGGTAAGCTGTTTTATATATTTACATTTGATTTCAGTTTCTTGTAAGTAGTTGCTCATTTTAAATATACTGCAGTACTGATGCCTGTTTTCCTACTACTGATATAGACACCTCTGTGTGTCTTTACAACTTAGTTTTGGTTATGTTTTTATTCATCAGTGAAATGAAAAAAAGGATTCTTGGAGCAAAGTGCTGATTATGTTGATCATTATACATGGATCATGGGGATGAGATAACGGTGTTTGGTGGTCTTTATTATTATTATTATTATATTTTAGAAGGTACAGTAGTTGGCTGTGGATTTTCAACCAAATGCCTAGTTTGAAACTTAAGATCTCATTTTGGGGGAGAAATTTGTACAGTTGTCTTACTGCTGGGTGAGGGTGTTATTTTTTATAAAAGGTTGACATGGATCCCATTTCATTAGTAAATGTAAGGGGATACATGCAATACGATTAGACCAGAGACTTTATCAGAAAAAGAAAACATTACAAAACATGAACAAGATGTGTAAAGTCTTTTTGAGAAGTCAAAAAAGAGAATTTTGTTTCAAAAATGGGAACAGAAAATTACAACAAAAACTGCAGTCTTACCAAGAGGGTAAGGACAACAAGCCAGAACAAAAGAAAAAAGGAAGCAACCAGGAGAAAAACAACACCAAAACCATACTATATTGCCACCAAAACACCCAACCGTGCTGCGATAGATTCATCTGTATCTATCACCCCTCTTCTAGGATTTGACCACTCAATCACTAATTTGAAGATCTACTCTTTCCAATCATGTTGAGATAACGAGACCTTTGAAAATCTAATTATTGTGCTCTAACCATCGAGCCCATCATAAAGCATGAGGTAAAAAATAACAAGATCTGAGACCAAAGACAACACAATACAAAGACACAATATTGTACTCAATTGTTCTGCCTCACTGTGAGCCCCCAGCTCCTTTATTTATAAACTTGGAAAATATATCTACAGGGATTCTAAATCCCAGAACTTAAGGATCAGTTACAAGAAATCTTCCATCAATAGAAAGATGTAGGGATATGGTATATACGATAGTATTGACCTTTAAATAGAGGAATATATATAATATGTACAACAATGATACCCCCCTCAAATTGATGCTGGTGAATCTAGTAGCATCAATTTGTTCACAAAGAACTGATGTCGAGCACGGATCAAAGGTTTGGTAAGTATATCAACAATTTGAAGATCTGTAGGATGTGAGAAAGTGTTGTTATGTGGAAAAATAGATTAAGGCAAAAACACATACACACAGATAGAACAATCAGAATTTATGTGGTTCCCCCTAAGGGTACGTCCACGGATGAGAGAAGGGGAGAGGAACTCTGCACTATGCAAAAAATAGAAATTACAGATGGAAATTTTTCAGATGGTGTCGTCCACTATTTGGTGCCACCATACCCCATTTAAATACAAATAATTGCAAGGTATAAAACCTTTCGTTATTTCAGACCTTCAGTTATAGAAAAAAAAACTACAAGGTTAAATTCAGAAAATGTAACTGACATTTTTCCATTAAAACACATACTAAATTCAGATATTCTAGAATCCTCAATACCCGTCTCGAATATAGCTCCTACGTATACTGACTAATTCAAGTCATCATAACAATTCTTCTCCTTGACTTGAATCTTCTCCCATCAACAATCTCCTTGGATTGGGGCTTATCTTCGGCTGTAAACATTTAGCAAGTCAAGGCCATGCTTGAACTTGCCTTCCGAGACTCCTTTTGTAAAGATGTCAGCAGAATTATCATGAATTAAATATTTCTTGATGTTAATTCTTTTTTCTGCCTTGAGGAAATGATACCTCATATTTATATGTTTCGTCCTTTCATGATGCACCTGGTCATTGGCCAGACAGATGGCACTCATAATATCACAATAAATTGTTGTGTGATCTTGATGCCATCCTAAATCTCCAATGAGATCCTTTAACCATATTCCTTCCTTAGCAGCCTCCGTCATTGTCATGTATTTAGCTTCTGTTGTTGAAAGAGAAACTATAGGTTGAAGAGTGGCCTTCCAACTGACAACTGCATCAACTACTGTGAAAGCATATCCGATCATAGACTCCCAGTTATCCACATCAGTTGCAAAGTCCGAATCTGAATAACCAGCAACCTGACAATTTATGTTGCTCCTATATATCAACCCAACATCAGTTGTTCCCTTCAGATACCTTAGTATTCTTTTTACAGCTAGTCAATGTTCTCTTCTCGGATCAGACATGAATCTACTAACTATACTTACTGAATATGCAATATCTGGTCGAGTGCAGACCATTGTATACATTAAACTTCTCACAACATTTGAATAAGGAACCATTTTCATATAAGCAATCTCAAATTCAGTTGATGGGGCCATACTTGAAGACAAATTGATATTTTTAACAAAAGGAATGCTAACAGATTTTGAAGTGTTCATACCAAATTTCTGTAGGACCTTCTGAATATAATTTTTGTGTGATAAAAATAACTTCCCAGTTGTTTTATCTCTGAATATCTCCATTCCTAAAATCTTCTTAGCAATTCCGAGATTGTTCATCTCAAATTCAGAGCTAAGAAGTGCTTTAAGCTCTCAATTTTAGATTTATCTTGAGATGCTATTAAAATATCATAACATATTGTAACAGGTGTATGTAAGATCCATCAGCAAGCCCTTTTAAATAAACACAGCAATCATGTAGACTTTTTCTATAGACAATTTTAGTCATATATGTATCAAACCTCTTGTACCACTGCCTGGGGGACTGTTTTAGTCTATACAATGATTTCAACAATTTGCACACATGATTAGGCTTAGTTGGATGAACAAAACCTTCTGTTTGATCCATTATAATATCTTCTTCCAAATCTCTATGCAAAAATACTGTTTTAACGTTTAATTGTTCCAATTCAAAATTTTGGGATGCAACAATAGTTAATAAAACTCTAATAGATGTGTGTCTTACCACTGGTGAGAACACCTCATTGAAGTCCACCCCTTTTCGTTAGCTGTAACCTTTAGTCACCAAACGAGCTCTAAATCTTATTGAAGTATCTTCATGAGGTCCTGTCTTTCTTTTGAAAACCCACTTGCAATCGACTGTCTTCCTGTCCTTAGGAGGTAAAATTAGCTCCCAAGTGTGAGTTTTCTTGAATGATTTTATTTCTTCTTGCATAGCCGAAATCCATTGATCTGATTCAGAACTTTCAATTGCTTCTTTATAAGAAACTGGATCTTGATTTTCAGCATCTATTTCTTCAACAACCTGCAAAGCACAAGCAACCAGATTTTCAAAACCATATTTTTGAGGGGGATGAGTCTCCCTCCTTGGCCTATCAATAGCAACGCTTCTGTACTACTGAATTTCAGAAACAACTGAATCAGATGACTTTCCTTGAGTGTCTTTTTGATCTTCTGTGCCTTCCTGAACCTGTGTCTGATCCTTTCCTTCAGAATGGTTCAGATTTGTATTCATTTCAAATTCTTCCTGTGGGCTGTCTTTAACTACTGGTTTTTCCTGGCTTTCTGGATTAATTTTAAGTATGGCATCTTCATCAAAGATGACATTTCTGCTTAAAATTACTTTATGTTCAGTAGGATTCCAGATTCTAAAGCCTTTCACGCCTAAACCATAGCCAACAAATACTCCTTTCTTAGCCCTTGGTTCTAATTTACCTTCATTTACATGATAGTAAACTGTGCAACTGAAAATTCTAAGGTTAGAATAATCAGGAGTTTTATTTGACCATACCTCAAGAGGAATTCTGTTTTAGATGGCTGAAGAAGGGCATCTATTTGTGACATATGTTACTGTGGTAATTGCCTTTGTCCAAATTTTTTTGCTCAAAACAGCATTAGATATCATGCATCGTGCTCTTTCAAGAAGTGTTCTATTCATATGTTTAGCTACTCCATTTTGTTGTGGAATGTGAGAAATAGTCTTGTGCCAAGCTATTCCAGTCTCCCTAAAAAAAAGTTAAATTTATTCGAGCAAAACTCCAAGCCATTATCAGTCCTTAGCCATTTAACTTTCTTCCTTGTTTGGTTTTCAACCAAAATCTTCCATTCTTTGAAGAACTTAAAGGCTTCACTCTTGTGCTTCATTACATAAATCCATACCATTCTAGAGTAGTCATCTATTATTGACAAAAAATATTTTGACCCTCCTAGTGATGGATTTTGCGCAGGTCCCCAGCAATCAGTATGGACGTAATCTAATGTTCCTTTTGTTGAATGTTCAGCCTTATTAAAGTGCACTTTCCGATGTTTCCTAAAAATATAGTGTTAATACAGATCTAAAGTAGAAATTTTGTGCCCTTTTAGAAGCTCTCTTAGGCTCAAAAGTTGCATATCCTTTTGCCCTAAATGGGCAAGTCTCATATGCCAAATTTTCGTATGATTTTGGTCTGAATGTAGTGAAATAGTAGCAGTTCCTTCAACTGTTTTACCTTGAAGGATGTATAAAGAGTCATTCTTTATACCTTTCATAACTACCATGGCACCCTTTGTCACACGAAGGACACTTCCTCCTCCTGAATACCTATATCCTTTATTATCAAGGGTTATTAAGGAAATTAGATTTTTCCCCAATTGAGGGACATACCGAACACCTTCCAGATTTCTAGTAGTGCCATCATGCATCTATAATTTTATGATGCCCAGTCCCACCATTTTGTACATATTGTCATTAGCCACAGAGACTAAACCTCCCATCGGCTTCTTCATATGTTGAAAACCAGTCCTTATTAGGACACATATGATGAGAAGCTCTTGAATCAAGGATCCAGCTGTCAGTCAATCGTTGAACTTCTGTAACAGTGAAAGCCACGTCTGTTTCAGAAGATGTTTCTTCCTGAACAACAGTAACTACTTGAGGTTTAGTTTTCTTCTTGGGACATTCAACTTTCCAAATGTCCTAGCTCCTTGCAATAGTTACAAATATCCTTAGGATTAGGATATTTTTCCTTTGACTTCCCTTTTATTATCTTTTCTCTCCTGCCGTCTCTTGATTTCTCTGTTGCAGTCAGTTTGGTTGCTGCACCTTCCATTCCAGAACTTTATGCCATATGACTTAGTTCTCGAGTATGCAAACTCAACCGAACTTCTTCTAGGGTTATGGAATCTTTGCCAATAACAAAAGATTGGACAAAGTTCTCATAACATTGTGGGAAAGAAATTAACAGTAAGAGAGTGGCATTTTCATCTTTGATTTTTACATCAATATTCCTTAACTCCATGAACAAGGTATTTAATTGATCTAGGTGAGATTTGAGAGAAGTACCTTCTTTCATCCGAAGAGAGAACAACCACTGCTTTAATAGGAGTTTGTTGGTCAAGGATATTGTCATATATAGACTCTCCAATTTTAACCACAAACCTGCAACGGTTTCTTCATTAGCTACCTTAATGATTACCTCATCAGCCAAACAGAGAAGGATGGTTGAATGGACTTTCTTCTCTTAAGTAGCGAGATCAGCAGGTTCAATCTCCGATGGATTGTTGTTCATGAGAGGTGTTCAGATGCCTTGTTGTTTCAATAAGGCTCGAATCTTAATTTGCCATAAACTAAAATTATTTTTCCCATCCACCTTGATACTATAGGACGACAGAGATCGAACCTAGCTTTGATACCAGTTTGTTATGCGGAAAAATAGATTAAGGCAAAAACACACACATATAGATAGAACAATTAGATTGTATGTGGTTCCCCTTAAGGGTACGTCCACAGATGAGAGAAAGGGAGAGGAACTCTGCACTATGTAAAAAATGAAAATTACAGATGAGAATTTTTCAAATGGTGTCGTCCACTATTTGGTGCCACCATACCCCATTTAAATACAAATAACTGCAAGGTATAAAACCTTCAGTTATGCCAGACCTTCAGTTATAGAAAAACTGCAAGGTTAAATTCAGAAAACGTAACTGACATTTTCCATTAAAACACGTACTAAATTCAGATATTCTAGAATCTTCAATACCTGTTTGGAATATAGCTCCTACGTATAATGACTAATTCAAGTCATCATAACAAGTGTAATAATGCAATGATCAAAAGTTTCCTTGATGGAGTAGCAATCAACTTCAATATGGTTGGTATGCTTGTGGAAGACTGAATTGGCAACAATCTGAATAGCGCTAGTATTATCAGCATGCAAAGGAGTAGGACCATCTTGCGGAAAACCGAGTTCCGAAAGCAAACCACGAAACCAAGTAATTTCTGAGCATGCTGATGATGTGGCACGATATTCAACCTCAGTGGATGATTTTGAAACTCTGCCTTGTTTCTTACACTTCCAAGAAATTAGTGAATCCCCTAGATACATACACCATCCCGTGCTTGAGCGACGTGTGTCACAGTATTTCGCCCAATCAGCATCACTGTATGCTACCAATTGAAGAGAAGAGCCTGAAGGAAAAAACAACCCACAGCTAGGTGATCCAAGAAGGTAGCATATAATTTCTCCAAACAGCCACCATATGTAAATGACGTGGTGAAGTCATGTACTGGCTCACAAGGTGCACTGCATGAAAGATGTCTGTTCTAGCAATTGTCAAGTAGACAAGGCTCTCCACTAGTCTGATAAAAAGTAGAATCTGGAAGAAGATTGCCTTCATCTTGGTGATATTTAACATTGATTTCCATGGGAGTATCAGCTGGAGTGGAGTCCTGCAAGCCAGCCAACATAATAATGTCACTAAGGTATTTGTGTTGATTGAGGAAGAGTCCCTTTCTCCTTTTGTGTACTTTAAGCCCTAAGAAATAAGTAAGTGATCCAAGATCTTTCATATGAAAGGAAGTACAAAGAGAAGCTTGATGTTCCTGAATTATTTCTTGATCACTTCCAGTGATGATAATATCATCCACGTAGACAAGTAAAAGAACTAGTCCCAAAGAAGTCTGATGAATAAACATAGAAGGATCATACTTGCTTTGTTGGAATGATAGATGAAGAAGGGTCTCTCTGAACTTTTCAAACCAAGCACGAGGTGCTTGTTCTAGTTCGTACAAAGATCATTTCAAATGAAAGAGAAATGCCTTGAGGAGGGCACACGTAGATGACTTTTTTAAGGTCTCTATGAAGAAAGACATTCTTTACATCCATCTGGAAAAGAGCTCAATCTTGAGAAGCTGCAATAGCAAGTACTGTACGAACCGTGGTTATCTTAGCCACTGAAGCAAATGTTTCTTCATACTTTATGCCATATTCTTAACGATTGCCAAAAGCCACCAGACGTGCCTTATAATGGCCCAGTGAACCATCTGATTTTAGCTTCATAGAATAAACCCATTTGCAGCCAATGGCTTTCACTAAACAAGGACAAGAAACAATGTCCCAAGTCTCAATAAGTTGCAAAGCTGAAAGTTCCTCCTACATAGCTTGGTCCCAACCTTTATTTTGCACAGCCTGTGGGTAAGAAGTAGGTATACAAATAAATGATAATGTAGCAATGAGAGAACTAGGAGGAAGAGGCCCAATGGAGGAGTAACCTTAGTCGTCTAGATGAGAGGCCCTTTGTAATGAGCCAATGGATGAAGGATGAGGGGTCCTCTACAATGAATGAGCTTCAATGCTGGATGCAAGTGGCCGAGATGAGTCAGGAAAGGCTCGATCTGTAGAAGCCTCTTGTTGATTTTGTCTTTTGTACACAATGCTGGTGTAAAATGTGTGACAAGGGTGGAAGTGTTGAGGATGATGGAGAAGATTCAACCTCTAAATCAGGAAGAAATATTGTTGGTGTGGAAGATGAAATTTCACAATGAGAGGGAAAATAAAATTGATTCTCAAGAAATACAACATTCCTGGAAGTATCATAGTATAGATAACCTTTTTGGCCCAAAGGATAACCAAGAAAAATACGTCAGGCTGATTGAGCTGAAAGTTTAGTGCACTCATGAGGTGGAAGATGGACAAAACAAATACATCCAAATGGACGTAAATGATCATAGTTTGGTGGTTGTTGGTGAATGTGAAAATAGGGAGAGTCATGATGAAGGTGAGGGAAAGGAAGACAGTTAAATATATAGCAGTAGATAATGCTTCAACCCAGAATTTTGGTGGGACAGAAGACTCTAGAAGCAAGGTACGAACCATGTCAAGAAGGTGACGATTTTTTTTTTCAGCTACTCCATTTTATTGTGGAGTATACGGACAAGAATGTTGAGAAATGATTCCTTTTTCTTGGAATGAAGTGGTCATGTACTTCCCCTGAATCAGAGCAAAGAATTTTAATACAAGTGGAAAGTTGATTTTCAATCATGGCTTTGTATCTTCTTGTTTGTGTTGAAAGGAAAAGTATATTACTAAATAAATAATCCTATTGCATATATAAAGGAGATGTCCTTTATACGGATATCTATGTAAGGCATATCTATTTAACACAATACACACTAACACTCCCCCACAAGTTAGAGTATAGATATTGATCATACCCAGCTTGTTACATAAAGATTCAAAAACCCTAATACTCAAGCCTTTGATGAAGATATCTGCTTGCTGTTCTGTTGAGTGAGTATAAAGGGTGCAAATAATTTCTTTCATTACCATGTCACATTTGTAAGACAGTTTATTTTAATATGTTTAGTACGCTCATGTAATGTAGGATTATTGACAACGAAGATAGCTGCCTGATTATCGTAATGCATAATCATAGGGGTTTTTATAGTGAAACCAAGTTCAGATAAAAATGACCTCAGTCAAATCATCTCACAAGTAGCTTACGTCATAGAATGGTACTCAATTTTAGTACTGGATCATAATACTACGTTTTGCTTTTTGCTTCTTGCTTCGTTAGGATAGGTACAATATCTTGATGTAGATTTTTATTAGTCCTATCTCCTGCACATCTAGAATCAGAGTATGCCTCAACCTCTAGGTAACCATGTTTTTTATAAACTAACCCTCGTCCTAGTGTGTCTTTAATGTGCACTAGTACACATAAAGTACTTTGTCAATGTACCTCTATAGGTTTATGTATAAATTGACTTAGCAGTCCAACAACATATAAGATATTTGG
Organism: Posidonia australis; assembly: GCA_024699735.1. Classification (NCBI taxonomy): domain Eukaryota; kingdom Viridiplantae; phylum Streptophyta; class Magnoliopsida; order Alismatales; family Posidoniaceae; genus Posidonia; species Posidonia australis. The sequence goes on along the minus strand of JAMKQA010004489.1, from coordinate 12,418 downwards.
TCGTGTCATAATCAGGTAGATCAACTTCATAAGTGTTTGTAGAACTATCTCAGAATGCTGGTGTAGGTTCAATAAAAGTATTCTTTAGTTTGCATTTAATGAGGCTAGTCTCCTGAATAAGATCAAGTGCATATTTTCTCTTAGATAACATCATTTTTCCTTTAGCATAACCAAATTCAATACCTAGAAAGTACTTAGGGTGTCCCAAGGTGTCGCTGTAAATATTGTTTGGTTTATTTATGTCTTCAACATCACTCCCTGTAATAATGATGTTATCTATATAAACTGTCGGTAACACATAGTCATTAGTTTTTCTCTTGATAAATATTAAATGGTCAATAGCACATCTTGCGAACTGAAAGTTCATCATCATTTTGCTAAATTTATCAAACTACGCTTTAGGACACTATTTCAGACCATGTATAGTCTTCTTAAGAAGACATACATTGTTCTCTTCCTGAGCAATGTACTTTAGAGGTTGCTCTATTGTATACTTGTTTTACCAAGTCACCATAAAGAAAAGCATTTTTTAACATCGAGTTGATGTATGTCCTACGACTTATTGACAACGACAGATAGGATCACTCGAATTGAATTAAGGCAGGCTACTGAAGAAAAGTTTCCTCATAATCAACACCATATGATCGTGTAAAGCCATGTACCATCAATCTCGTTTTGTATTTGTCTACAGAGCCATTAGGTTTGTACTTGATAACAAATACCCATCGACAATTGACAATGCCACTTCCTTCAGGTCGAGTTACCAAATCTCATGTACTGCGAGAAAGTAGAACTTGCATTTTTTCATCTATGACTGCCTTTCATTGTGGTAGAAGCAGTCTCTTGATAAATCTTGGGTATTGACTATGAGAAGATGAATAAGGTAAACTGGTGAAAGGATGGATGAAGAGAACCATAGGAAACAAAAGTAGAAATAGGATGGATAGTAGAAGGTTGTATATCTTTTCGTAGGGTAATGAGAATATCAAGATATTGTGGTGGAAGATCTGTAGAGAGAGGTGATGGCTTAGACTGAGTCGGTGGAGCCACTTTGTGTCGTTGATGATATACCTGGAGTGGATGAGGTGTATTTGTTTGCAAAAGTTACCGTTGAATACCTTCTGTATCCACAATCTCAACAGGTAAAGGAGTGAGAGTAATATGACTGTTATAGGTAAAAGGATCAAAATAAGGTTTAGATTCTCAGAACGTGACATTAGTAGACACAAGATACCGATGATTGGTTGGATGATAACATATATATCCCTTTTGGATTCGTGAATACCCTACAAAAATACATCGAAGAGATCTTAGAGTTAACTTGTCAAGACCTGGACTAAGGTCTTGAACATAAGCAACACACCCAAACACTTTTGGAGGGAGACTAAAGAGTTTCCTCTTAGGACACAGATGACGTAGTGGGATTTCACTACTAAGAGGTGCAGAAGGTATTCTATTGATAAGGCGAGTCGTTGTAAGTACGACATCAGACTAGAAAAACTTGAGAACATTTATTTGTAACATGATTGTGTAGGTGACATCTAGTATGTGTTTATGCTTACTTAGTCACCCTATTCTGTTGAGAAGTATGTGGACAAGTGGTTTGATGGATAATTCCTAATGAAACATAATAACTTTCTACATCCTTTTAAACAAATTTAAGAGCATTGTTTGAAACATTTTTAGGGTAATAGAAAATCGATTTATTATTTCAGAAAAAAATTCTTAACATTGTCTATCTTTAAGAAGATATACCCATGAAATTCTAGAATGGTCATCCACAAACACAATATAATAACGAAAATTAGACGTAGAGACACTACGAGCAGGTCCTTAAATATTACAATGGATTAAATCAAAAAGACTTTGACTAGTAGACAAATTAGACTGTTTATAGGTAGTTTAATGTTGCTTACCTAAGCGACACCATTAACAAATAAATGACTCAACTGAGATCTAATGAAGAGTTTGTTGTAGACTGCAATGTGATGGATGTCCAAGATGACAATGCCATAACAGCAAGGACCCTGCAGTAGTTGTAATCGACGTCAATCCATTAGATATATCATGCTGGACCAATAAGTAGACTCTACGACCGTGCTCACGGTCCAAACTAATCCTTCTCTCCATCTGTTGATCTTGAAAGGTACAATGATATGGGAAAAAGGTTACTGCATAGTAAAGTTGGCGGGTAATAACACTAATGGAAAGTAAATTAACCAGAAAGTTAGGTACATAAAGGACTTTCTCAAGAGTGATGTGGGGAAACACATCAATAACTCCTTCCTTAGATACAGAATAATGATTACCATTGGCAAGGGAAACAGTTTTAATGTCTGATAGGTCGGAAAAACGAGTAGAAAGATTTTGAGTACTTGACATATGTAAAGAAGTCTCAAACTTGATAATATAAGAATTACTACTAGAATTTAGTAAGGCAGGCATACCTGAGATAGATGCATGGGCAGCAGCGACATAGGTTTTGTTATCTTGAAGCTGAAGAAACTTGTTATAGTCAGTTTGGGAGATAGTGACTATCGAAGTAGATGAATCATTAGATATATTCTCTGTAACATGTTTAGTTCAGGAAGGTTTATTAAACTTGTTCCAACAGTGATCAGAAGTATGATTTGTCTTGCTACAATGATCACATTTGCGAGACTCACGTCCTCCAAATGAGGATCTACCACGTTTTCGACCACAGTCTTAAGAAGAAGTAGCCAAAGTTGATTGATCTGGAATAGAAATCAAAATTGCAGTTGAAATACATAATGTACAGGCAAAGGTAGATGAAAGTGAAGGAAGTATCTCTAAACCAAGGATTAGACTAGGAATTTGAGAGGCCACAGTGGGATTCAGTCCAGCAAGAAAGATAGGCACTGATAATGGCTCTCTATATTGTCTCATTTTTGAAATATCAGCAACAAAGGGTTAAGGGTTGATAGATTTCCAGTTTGTCCAATAAAGATAAAGATATAAGAGAACTATAAAATTCCTAAATAGAGCACTCTCCTTGACAGAGTGTAAACAGTTGCTCATATATGTCACATATGCGTGTAATATTTTTGTCATGCTCATATGTGTTTTGTAGAATATCTCACATCTTTTTGGTTGGACGTAACATCATGACACTTCGAGAAATCTCCTCCTCTATACTATTAACTAGCTATGAAATAACAACACAGTCATCTACAAATCAGTCAGCATAAGTGGAATCCTTAGCATTAGGATGATCAACAGTAAGGTCTTCGGTCTTCTTACGTGCACTAAGAAAGGTCTCAAATGCCTAAGGGCATAACAAAAAGTTCTTGTCATTCAATTTGATTGACATTCTAGAGTGGTTCTTCATCAACATCTCCCGAGATGAAGCCATGGAAACAAGAAAATAGGTTTGATTTGGGTAAAAAATAGGAAAAGGATAGCAAAAAATTGCTGTAATTATGAGAAAACACCATAATAGATATAGAAATCCACTTTTAGAGTAGCATATAAGTATCTAGGGCAAATAATCAACTTTAGATACAAAAAAATGGATAAGGAATAGGGAATCAACCTATATCGAGAGGAGAGGAGGGTCGGTAGTGGCCTGTGGCCGATAGAGGAGGCCTTGAATCGGTGGAGGAAGGCTCAGGTGTGGAAAAATAGTCGGCTGGAGGGTAGATCAGTCTCTGGCGATATTTGGAGACATCGATAGCAGTTTTGGCCGGAAAATGTTCGTTTGACGGTGATAGCTTCCGACGACAGAGGAGGTGGGGATCTAGGGTTTGGGTGGGGCTCTAGTACCATGTTTGTGTTGCAAGGAAAAGTATATTACTGAATAAACAGTAATATATAAAGGTGATGCCCCTTATACGGATATCCATGTAAGACATATCCATTTAACACAATCCATACTAACACTATTAAAAGTATCAAAGGCTTTAGATTTCCATTGTAAAACAATAGATCCAAGTAAAACAACTATAGTCATCAATGAATGTCACAAATAACTTACAATGAGCATGAGAAATTACTGGTGTAATTCCACATACGTCACTATGAACTAAAGTAAAACAATGAGATGATAGAACATCATGAGTTGGAAAAGGAAGTGTTTTGCTCTTGCCCATGTTACAACTAGAACAATCAAAGTCAATGTCTTTAGAAGATAATGAATTTTTATTGTTCAATAAACCGGAATTGAGAACTGAAAGAAGAGTCCTAGAATTTGGACGTCCCAGCCTACTGTGCCCTAAACGAAATTGACTCTGTATAGAATTACAAAAGAAAGAAGGCACACTTTTATTCGAAGGCAATGTAGTTAAACGAAGAGGGAAAAGGCATCCACATTTAGGCCCCTCCGTGATTATCTTCCTGGTCATTTGATCCTGCACAATGCAATCAGAACTAGAGAAAGAAACATTGCTGTTATTATCAACAAGTTGCCCAACTGAAAGAAGATTGGTAGATAGATTGGGAGAATGGAATACATGTTGCAAACGTGGACTAAAAGAATTGTCATCAACTGAAGCGATGGGTAAATATTCACCATTGGCAGTTTGAATTTTCAAGTTGCCACTATATTTTTTGGTATTAATAAGATTGTTTGAGGAGTTCGTCATGTGGTTTGAGGTAGCAGAATCAAGTAATCAGAAGTTAGAATGATTGTTACCATTAAGGCTTAGTGTAGACAAAGCAGATAATATCATTTGTTGGATTGTCTCTGCTATAAGAGGAGTTGTAGCATGAAGTGGTGGAGCATCAATTGTAGATGTGGAAACATCATCGGCATTTGTAGTGTGATAAGCACTAGGATTACGATTCTCATGATATCTTTGACATTCAGAGATGATGTGACCTTTACTCTTACAGTAATTGCAGTTTTTTTTTTTTGCATTCAGTTGCAATGTGGCCAAATTCCTTACAGCTATAACTTTGTACTGCAGACAAATCTCTACCCTTGTGTGCATTGTGAGCAGCATAAGCAACATTCAGAGCATTAGTAGAATTCACTGGTTGGTCCAAGGCTGCTTGAGTCAGACACTGTTGCACTTCCCGAAGAAGTTCATTCAGACACTCATCCAAAGATGGAGTGGGAGATCAAAGAAGATGACCAGAGCGAACTTGTTCAAACTCAGGACATAGTTTCATCGGGAACAGGTCCCTTTGTGTTGTTTGATGAACGGACGGAACATCTTTGAGGGAAGTGACAGGTGTCGAAGCATAGATGATGTCTGTATATTCTGTCCGTAAGTTGACAAAACCACAATAGTACTCTTGAATTGAAGGATTTCCATGAGTGTACTCAGTGATTTCATATTCCAACTGAAAACGCCTTTCTGAGTTATCTTGATTATAAACCTTCTTCAAATAATCCCACATAGACTTGGCTATCTTGTAGGGTCGAAGATTGAGCATGATGGTGGGATCCACTGTAACACCTGCAATTTCCTTGCCTTCTTAGTTGTGCTGGATTTATTGAATTAACTAAAGGTGTGTGTGAGTGACGCGTGTTTCTAGCGCAAATTGGCAATGCGTACTCCTGACATAGCATGGATTAGTGGCACGATACCCAGTCAGTTTTCGGTTATTCAGTAGGTTGGTGTTGTAATTTGGTTTGGATGATGTTATCTTGATGTTTTGATGACGAGTTTGTATATATATATAATATATATCCATATGGAGATTTACAATGAATAATTTTGGATTAATTTTGGAGATTATTGTGGAATTTTGGATGTTCACTTGATTATTGGTTTCCACTTGCACAAGTCATTGATTTAATGATAAGTGATTATGTGGAATTGGATTTTCGGTGTATGGGAGCACTCTTGCACGTGGCTTACTTGGAAGTAGTGTGTATGCAAGTGTTGGAATAGGTTTGCCAATTACATTTTGTGTTTGTGCAAGTGGTTGTGGATGCTGTGACTCGTGGTTACGTGCATGTGTTGCTTGCATTGTGGATGGCGTGGAACTCTTTCTCGGCTTATGACTATTTAAGTGGGGTGGTGTGTTCTTTTTTCTTCACTCCTTATTTTCTTCCTTCCAGCGTATAAGTGGAGAGTGAGAGAGGGTGAGAGTTGAGAGGAGTCTGTACCTATGCTTCTTCCTTGGCTGAGAGTGCGAAAGTGTGAGGGTGGAGTTCTTGGCCGTGTGGTGCTTGCTCTTGTGGGAAGGAGGTGTTTCCAATTGTTCTCGGCCTGTATGCGAGCTTGGAGGTGAGTTGCATGAATGGCTGTTGTTGGGTTCAACTTCCTTTCCCTTTTCATGCATGTTGATTTTGTGTTGTTTTGTTGTTGGTCACTGCATGGATGGTTGCATTGAACTCGTAGGGTGAGAGGCAAGTCTCGGTCGTCGTCCGTGCATGAGTGAAGTAGGAGAGGTGAGTTTTGCAGTGAAACTGGCCTGACTTCCAATGTTATGTTTTGTAAGACGTATTGAGTTTTTCTGAAAAGAATGCTTTTCAAAATGGTTTATGAAAATATTGAGAATGTTTTGAAAAGAGTTTTCCACAATTTTGTTATAGACCAAGAGATTGAAAAGTCATGTTGCAGGAATCGGTGGATAATGACGATATTCATGAGTGGTCGAGCACAAAGTTTGGGTTGAGGTTTTGAGACTAAGAGGTTGTAAGTAAGTGTCGTCGGATTTTGGTGGTATGACACTCCTAGATTAGCGTTTATGAGATCGAGGTTAAGGTTCAGGGGTTGAGATGCTAGCTTAATTTAGAGGTATGATACTTTGGTTGCTTCAGATGTTGAGATTTGGAGTGCTGGCTAGACTCAGTTGATAAAGACTCGTTATTTTGAGTATCGTGGTTAGGACGTTGAGAGGGTGGATTCTGTGTAGTTTGGACTAGTACGGGTAGTTGCACGTGCTTCATTTCTGATGACATCTTGAGAGATGATAGTTTTTCTGAGAAAGGTTAGTACTTTGAGAGTCTTTCAGCGAGGTTGGACTTCGAGACGGGTAGGTTTTTCACAATGTGACTTATTTGTGGTAGTATAGTGTACTTTAGTGGCTGTTTGTTGCTAGAGTCAGTTGCTTGGTGTCGGACAACACAATTCAATTATTATCTTTTGCTTGTGTGGCATTAAGGTTTTCTATGTTTTCTCTCGTATGATGTTGACCTTGAGATGACTTTCTAAATGTATGTCTTTTAGTTTGAGTGTATCGTGGTTTTTAAAGTTTTGACCTTTGTGACTCGAGTTTTGGGGAGATGTTGTTTTAGAGTTTTGACATGTTTTTGAGCTATTGTGATGTTTTATAGTAGTAAATGAAGCTTTAAAATTATTATTTTGGTTTAGCTAACTCTTATCCAGTTTGGTTCTCCGATTTTATGGTGTTTGTGTGGGGTGTGTACTGAATGACTTTTTTTATAGCTACTTACGTGTATTTTGTTTTTGTGGTTTTAATTTGCAGACGTAGATGCATAGCAAGTTTTTTTCTAGTACATATAGTAGAAGTCACGTAGTCGCTTACTTTAGGTTTATGGATTGATGGTCGTTTTATTAGCCTTTAATTTGATTATAATTAAGGATTATATTATGTTTTAAATTGTTTAGGTTAGTATTGTGGGAGTGTAGCGACTAGGGTCATTATATCCATAGAACTCAATATTCAGTTCATTACATGGCCTTCCTCCACCTTCCATTGAGAAACCTTGCTTTGATGAGTAGGTTTGGCATCTGATCCATCAATATATCCCCATAACTCCTCCCCTTTGAGATAAATGTGAACTGAAATTCCCAGACAATAATTTTTTTTTCAGAAAATCTGATGCATACAAAATCAGATTTCTCATCGGATCTCTCCATCTGGATGAAGAGAGAAGGAAAAAAAATACAAAGAAGACAAGATTACTTCCTATACCTGTGCCAAGATCACCCAAAAAACCAATTGGGACTAGAGAACAAATATCTCTCAGTGGCAATTGAGATGGCTCTCATACCATAACAAGGTTTGAGACCAAAGACAACGTAATACAAAGACACCAGATTGTACTCAATTGTTATGCCTCGCTGTGAGCCCCCAATCCCTCTATTTATAAACTTGGAAACTATATCTACAGGGACTCTAAATCCCTGAAACTAAGGATAGGATGATGTAGAGATATGGTATATACAATAGTAATGACCTATAAATAGTGGAATATATATAGTATGCACAACAATAACAAAAACTCCAAACCATTTTATTTCTACCTCCCACGCCTCTTCTACTTCTACTCATCCATCTATCCCAAAAGCATTCAATGGATATTGCTTGAAAGTATCCAGACTAGTGAGATTCAACCACCACCCACTAATCGATGAACAGTGAAAGAAAAGATGCCACTGATTGCAATTTTTTTTGCTAATTAAGACAAAAGGAGCATCTGCTAGCCAATTGGAAGCCTCTCTTTAATGCCTTCTCCATCAAAACTCTTCCATATAACAATTACCAGTTGCAAAATCGAACCTTTGTTGGAACATTGTGTAGGATACTAAGGCTTCTTTAGAGGAGGGGTGAATAGAGAATCTCTGATTTTTTATTAGTTTTAACGTTGCAAATTTAAGAAGATACAAATTAATCACATACACATTCAAATACAAATACTCAGAGAATTTATAGTGGTTCAGCCAAACCCGGCTTAGTCCACTCTTCAAGTTCCTTACTTGAAACTTAACCCTTTTATTCAATAACTATAATCTTACAAGCTACAAATTTACCTTGCTTGTAGCCTTGAATCACAATTTCCTTCTCATTCTGGGAGAATTACTTAAAGCACTTGAAGGCAAGAGTGACCTTTGAACATCTTGTGATCTCACTCTTGCTTGTCTGAATGAAAGTTGAAGCTCTTTGCACTTGAAGCGAAGTATTGATGGAATTTTGACTCACTCACTTGAAGCACTAGAAGTATGATAGCTCAATGAAAATTCAGTGATTTGTGAGCAGCATATGGACTTTAATTTATAGTGTTAGGCTTTCCTCTAAGTGTGACTAACGACTAGTAAATCTTTTGTTTACTGACAAAAGATTCGGTATACCGAAAATATTCGGTCGACCGAAATATGTAACGGTCGGGATAATTCGGTATTCCGAAATATTTCGGCGTGCCGAATTTTCTTTCAATTGCCTTGTTCCTTGAATTTCGGTGTACCGCCTGATGTGCCATTTTCTTCTGATTTGGTATACCGAAAATATTCGGTATGTCGTTTTGCTTGTAGCTTCATTTCCTCTTTGAATTTCGGTGTGTCGTTTGATGTGCTGTTTTCTTCTAAATCGGTATTCCGAAAATATTCGGTATGTCGATTTACATGTGACTTACAAATACTTTTTTCCTTTACATATCAATACATTTTTAATCTCATGAATACAAATATGTGAGCTTTATATCTCATAACCCATACTTATATGAATGTTTTACAATGTAGTATTTGAATTCTTTATATTGCCTTATATAGTCACCTGAGTTTAATCACACTAACATTGTTATCATCAAAATAAATATAAGATTTTTCAACAATCTCCTTCTTTTTGATGATGACAAAATAAAAACTCCCTCTACCAATAGGCATCTATGATTGAGTGATGTATATGAATTCAGAAATGAATTTTTAAGTATATTATTAAAAACTATATGAAAAACGATCATATAATTCAACAAATATGCATTCGAATATCTTAAGAGAAATAAAAATAAATTTTTAAGGATTTTAAAGATTCACACACAATGGTAAGGTCTCCCTTTTTTTGTCATACTCAAAAAGATCCACAATAAAACAATAAAAAAGATAAACGAGAACACAAGTTAAAGCTTGATTTTGAAAAAAAATATATCAAGACGCAGGAGGCGAGTCTTTTTGAAAGAATTCTTGCATATCCTCATGATATTCCTCAAGTTGCTCCTAGTAGGCCTTTAACTTGGTGTGAGTGATTTTTGTGGATTCCTCAAGGCGAGTGAGAATGAGATCTATCTTTGCTTGATTTTCTTCATGTTGTTGCTGTTGGCGAAGCTTGATTTCATGAATTTGTTATTGGAGTAAATCAATCTTCTTGGTGATGGAGTCATCATCGTCCTCATCAGAGCTTTCAAAATCTTTTTGTATGTGCGGAGCAGAGGAGGTGGATGGAGGAATGCTTTTTGAAATTTTCGACCGTTCAAGAGTTTGTTCCATTTTATCTATGGCCGACATACCTAAGGGTTTTGACTTAACAACCATCTTAGATTCATTGTCGAAAGGAACATCAAAGTATTCAAATAGATAGGTAAGTAGAGAGCCAAAGAATAGCTTGGTTTTGACATGGGTCATGCAATGAACAATGACTCTAATCCAATTGACTTGGATTTTCTTGGTGATGGTATAAACAACCTTACACGTGAGTTCACTAAGTTCATCAAAGTGGCCTTTCTTTTGAACAACATTGGCCACAATAATGTAGACTATAAGCTGAGATTGTTTGGTTAACTGATTAATCTTGATAGGTTTAAAAGTGCTCCTAGTGTTGAGGGAAATAGCCTTATTGATATCTAAGTAAGACCAATTTAAGTCATATATGGATAGTGTGATATCAACCCTAGACGAAGGAATTTTTAATAATTGACCTATGAGGACATCATCAAAGGTAATGTTTATGGTAGCCAAATAGGATTGAATTAAATCATGAGAAATGGTCATATTGGCATAAAATTCAGATATGAGTTGGGGATAATAAAACCTATCACCTATGGAGTCTAGAAATGGAACAAGCATTTGAAGGGAAAACAAAGCCTTAATAGTTCCAAGTTCCGAAAAGATTACCCTTTTCCCTGTTAATACTTCGCGATTTGCAAAGCGGTTTTGGTGTGCACATTGAGCTTTCTCATTGACAAACCGAAAAGAAGGCTCGCTGGGTGGTGGAGGAGAGTCGGCCTACTTGCGTTTGGGACGGCTGGCGAGTTGCTTCTTGGGAGCCATTTTGGGAGAGCACCAGAGGAGAGGTAGAGAGAAGAGGAGGTGAAAGGGAAAAAAATCACCTAGAGGGAGCGTGACCAGGTGGTGGTCGAGAGAGGAGGTGAGGGAGGGCCACCGGAGAGAAGATACAAGGGATAGATGAAGAAAAACGAGAAAGAAAATAGGATTTTAAAAGATTTTGTCGCGACAATCGGTAGACCGAAAAAAAACGGTCTGCCGAAAAAAGTATTTTGAAAACAATTGACATAGGGGATTCAGTAGACTGTTCATAATTGGTATGTTGAAAATAGTGAGTTTCTGAAATTCTGAAAGAAAATCGGTAAACCGAATTTTTTCGGAGTACCGAACCAGTAAGTTTCGATCGACCGAAAAAAAATCGGAAGATTACTAAAACAATCTGTATTGATTTTCGGTATACCGATGTAAATCAGAAGACTGAACTAGTCAATTTCGGAAGATCGATGGAAATCGGAAGACCGAACCAGAGAATTTCGGTAGACCGATGGAAATCGGAAGACCGAACCAGTGATTTTCGGTATACCGATGGAAATCGGAAGACTGAACCAGAGAATTTCGGAAGACCGATGTTTTTCGGTATTCCGAATACATGATTTTTATATTAAATCAGATAAACGACAAATCCCTAAGTCTCTCCTAATTTTAATAAATTGTTGTTCATGTAGAGGTTTAGTGAAAATGTCTGCAACTTGTTCCTGAGTTGGAACAAATTCTAATTTTATATTATTTTTAAATACATTATTACTTAAGAAATGATAACGTACTTCAATATGTTTGGTTCTAGAGTGATGTACCGGATTTTTAGATAGGTTAATTGCACTAGTGTTATCGTAAAGAATTGGTGTAGTGGATACAAATATATTGAAGTCTTTCAGAATTTGTTTCATTCATAATATTTGGGCACAACAACATCCTGCCACAATATATTCCGCTTCTGTAGTTGAAAGGGAAACACTATTTTACTTTTTACTAAACCATGAGACTAGAGAATGTCCTAGGAATTGACAAGTCTCGCTTGTGCTTTTTCTATCGGTTCTACATCCAGCATAATCAGCGTTACTATATCCAATCAGATTTAAGCTAGTGTTTCTAGGATAATATAAACCAAAATTGATTGATCCTTGAAGATAACGAAATATTTTCTTAACAGCTTTGAAATGAGATTCCATAGGTGATATTTGAAATCTAGCACACAAGCATACACTAAACATTATGTCTGGTCTACTAGCTGTTAGATACAAGAGAGATTTAATCATTTTTCTATCTGATTTTTGATCTACTTTTTGTCCATTTTCATCTTTTTCTAACTTGGTGGAGATACTCATAGGAGTCTTTGCTACTTTGTAATGTTCTATACTAAATTTCTTTAACAATTATCTAGTGTATTTTTCTTGATTGATGAATATTCCATTTTGATTTTGTTTTATTTGTAAACCAAGAAAGAATGTTAATTCTCCCATCATGCTCATCTCAAATTCTTTTTG
>JAMKQA010004484.1:0-13347 GCA_024699735.1 Posidonia australis | reverse complement strand
ATTTGAGATTTTCCTATCCACGGTTCGATCCAATGGGACAGATCCTGGTGTTCCTTTTACATTTGAGATTCTCCTATCCACAGTTCGTTCCAATGGGACGGATTGTGGTGTTCCTTTTACATTTGATATTTTCCCATCCATGGTTCGTTCTAATGGGACGGATCTTGTTGTTCCTTTTACATTTGAGATTTTCCCATCCACGGTTCGTTCCAGTGGGACGGATCTTGGTGTTCTTTTACTTTTGAGATTTTCCTATCCACGATTCGTTCTAATGGGATGGATCATGGTATTCCTTTTACATTTGAGATTTTCCCATCCACAGTTCGTTCCAATGGGACGGATCCTTGTGTACCTTTTACATTTGACACTTTCCCATCCACGGTTCGTTCCATTGAGACGAATCGTGGTGCTTCTTTACATTTGAGATTTTCTCTTCCACGGTTCGTTCCAATGGGACTGATCCTAGTGTTCCTTTTACATTTTAGATTTTCCCTTCCACAGTTCGTTCCCATGGTATGGATCTTGGTGTTCCTTTTCATTTGACATTTTCCCAACCACGTTTCGTTCCTATGGGACGGATCTTGGTGTTCTTTTACATTTCAGATTTTCCTATCCACAGTTCATTCCAATGGGACAGATCCTGGTGATCCTTTTACATTTGATGTTTTCTATCCACTTTTCATTCCAAAGGGAAGGATCCTGGTGTTCCGTTTAAATTTTTGGTTTTCCTATCCTCGATTCGTTCCAATGGGACGAATCCTGGAGTTCATTTTCATTTGAGAATTTCCACGGTTCGTTGCAATGGGATGGTTCATGGTGTACCTTTACATTTGAGATTTTCCAATCTACGGTTCGTTCCATTTGGACAGATCCTGGTGTTCTTTTTACATTTGAGTTTTTCCAATCCATGATTCGCTCCAATGGGACGGGTCTGGGTTTTCCTATCACATTTGAGATTTTTGAATCCACGGTTAGTTCCATTGGGACGGATCCTGGTGTTCTTTTTGCATTTGAGATTTTCCTATCCACGGTTCGTTCCAATGGGATGGATCCTGGTGTTCCTTTTACATTTGAGATTCGCCTATCCATAGTTCGTTCCAATGGGACGGATCGTGGTGTTCCATTTACATTTGATATTTTCCCATCCACGGTTCGTTCCAATGGGACGGATCTTGTTGTTCCTTTTACATTTGAGATTTCCCTATCCACGGTTCGTTCCAATGAGACTAATCCTGGTGTTCCTTTACATTTGAGATTTTCTCATCCACGGTTTGTTCCAATGGGACGGATCCTAGAGTTCTTTTTCATTTGAGATTTTCCCATCCACGGTTCGTTCCAATGAGACGGATCCTGGTGTTCCTTTAAATGTTAGATTTTCCCATCAACGGTTCGTTCCAATGGGACGGGTTTTGGTGTACTTTTTCATTTGAGATTTTCCAATCCACGATTCTTTCCAATGGGACGGATCCTAGTGTTCCTTTACATTTGAGATTTTCCTATCCACGGTTCGTTCCAATGGGACGGATCCTGGTGTTCCATTTACATTTGAGATTTTCTTATCCTTGGTTCGTTCCAATGGGACGGATCCTGGTGTTCCTTTACATTTGAGATTTTCGATCCAAGGTTGGTTCCAATGGGACGGATCCTGGTGTTCCTTTTTAATTTGTGACTTTCCTATCCACGGTTCATTCCAATGGGACAGATCCTGGTGTTCCTTTTGCATTTGAGATTTTCCTATCCATGGTTCTTTCCAATGGGACGGATCCTGCTGTTTCTTTTACATTTGAGATTTTCCTATCCACAGTTCGTTCCATTGGGAAAAATCTTGGTGTTCCTTTTACTTTTGAAGTTTTCTCATCCACGGTTTGTTCCAATGGGATGGATCTGGGTGCTCCTTTTAAATTTGCGATTTTCCTATCTACAGTTCGTTCCACTGGGACGGATCCAGGTGTTCCTTTTACATTTGAGATTTTCCCATCCACGGTTCGCTCCAGTGGGACGGATCCTAGTGTTCCTTTTACAATTGAGATTTTCCGATCCATGGTTCATTCTAGTGGGATGGATCCAGGTGTTCCTTTTACATTTGAGATTTTCCTATCCACAGTTCGTTCCAATCGGACGGATCCTGGTGTTCCTTTCACATTTGAGATTTTCCCATCCACGGTTCGTTCCAAAGGGACGGATCCTAGTGTTCCTTTTACATTTGAGATTTTCCCAACCACGGTTCGTTCCAATGGGACGGATCTTGGTGTTCTTTTACATTTGAGATTTTCCTATCCACGGTTCGTTCCTATTGGACGGATGCTGGTGTTCCTTTTCATTTGAGATTTTCCTATCCACGGTTCGTTACGGAGGGACGGATCCTGCTGTTCCTTTTACATTTGAGATTTTCCCTTCCACGGGTCTTTACAGTGGGACGAATCCAGGTGTTCCTTTTACTTTTGAGATTTTCCAATCCTCGGTTCGTTCCATTGGGACGGATCCTGGTGTTTTTTTACATTTGAGATTTTCCCATCCACAGTTCGTTCCAATGGGACGGATCCTGAAGTTCTTTTTACATTTGAGATTTTCCTATCCATGGTTCGTTCCAATGGTACGGATCCTGGTGTTCCATTTACATTTCAGATTTTCCCATCCACGGTATGTTCCTATGAGATGGATCCTGGAGTTCTTTTTCATTTGAGATTTTCCCTTCCATTGTTCATTCCAATGAGACGGATCTTGGTGCTCCTTTTACATTTTAGATTTCGCAATCCACTATTTGTTCCAATGGGATGGATCCTAGTGTTCTTTTTCAATTGAGATTCTCCTATCCACGATTCGTTCTAATGGGACAGATCCTGGTGTTCCTTTACATTTGAGATTTTCCTATCCATGGTTTGTTCTAATGGGACGGATCCTGGTGTTCCTTTTACATTTGAGATATTCCTATCCACGGTTTGTTCCAATGGGACGAATCCAAGTCTTTCTTTTACAATTGAGATTTTCCTATCCACGGTTCGTTCCAATGGGACGGATCCTGGTGTTCCATTAACATTTGAAGTTTATCCATCCATGGTTTGTTTCAATCGGACGGATCGGAGTGTTCCATTTACATTTGATATTTTCCTATCCATGGTTCGTTCCACTGGGGCGGATCCTGGTGTTCCATTTACATTTGAGATTTTCCCATCCACGGTCTGTTCCAGTGGGACGGATCCTAGTGTTCCTTTTACAATTGAGATTTTCCAATCCATGGTTCATTCCTGTGGGACGGATCCTGGTGTTTCTTTTTCATTTGAGATTTTCCTATCCACGGTTCGTTCCAATGGGACGGATCCTAGTGTTCCTATTACATTTGTGATATTCCAATCCACGGTTCTTTCCATTGGGACAGATCCTGGTGTTCTTTTTACTATTGAGATTTTCCTATCCACGGCTCGTTCCAATGGAATGGATCCTAGTGTTCCTTTTACATTTGAGACTTTCCCATCCATGGTTCGTTCCAATGGGACGGATCCTGCTGTTCCTATCAAATTTGAGATTTTCGAATCCACGGTTAGTTCCATTGGGACGGATCCTAGTGTTCCTTTTACATTTGCGATATTCCTATCCACGGTTCGTTCCAATGGGACGGATCCAGGTGTTTCATTTACATTTGAGATTTTCCTATCCACGGTTCGTTCCAATGGGACGGATCTTGGGGTTCCATTAACATTTGAAGTTTACCCATCCACGGTTTGTTTCCATCGGACGGATCCGATTGTTCCTTTTACATTTGATATTTTCTTATCCACGGTTCATTCCACTGGGATGGATCCTGGTGTTCCTTTTGCATTCTAGATTTCCCTAGCGACGGTTTGTTCCTGTGGGACGGATACTGGTGCTCCATTTAGAATTGAGATTTTCCAATCCACGGTTCGTTCCAATGGGACTGATCTTGGTGTTCCTTTGACTTTTGAGATTTTCCCATCCACGGATCGTTCCAAAGGGACGGATCCTGGTGTTCCTATCACATATGAGATTTTCCCATCCACGGTTCGTTCCAATGAGACGGATCCTGTTGTACCTTTACATTTGAGATTTTCCAATCCACGGTTCGTTCCAATGGGACGTATCCTTGCGTTCCTTTTACATTTGAGATTTTCCATTCCACAGTTCATTCCAATGAGACGGATGTAGGTGTACCTTTTACATTTGAGATTCTCCTATCCACAGTTCGTTCCAATGGGACGAATCGTGGTGTTGCTTTTACATTTGATATTTTCCCATCCACGGTTCGTTCTAATGGGACGGATCTTGTTGTTCCTTTTACATTTGATATTTTCCCATCCACAGTTCGTTCCAATGGGACGGATCTTGTTGTTCCTTTTACATTTGAGATTTTCCCATCCATGGTTCGTTCCAATGGGACGAAGCTTGGTGTTCTTTTACTTTTGAGATTTTCCTATCCACGATTCGTTCTATTGGGATGGATCATGGTATTCCTTTTACATTTGAGATTTTCCCATCCAAAGTTCGTTCCAATGGGACGGATCCTTGTGTACCTTTTACATTTGACATTTTCCCATCCACGGTTCGTTCCATTGAGACGAATCGTGGTGCTCCTTTACATTTGAGATTTTCTCTTCCACGGTTCGTTCCAATGGGACTAATCCTAGTGTTCCTTTTACATTTTAGATTTTCCCATCCATAGTTCGTTCCCATGGTACGGATCTTGGTGTTCCTTTTCATTTGACATTTTCCAGACCACGTTTCGTTCCTATGGGACGGATCTTGGTGTTCTTTTACATTTCTGATTTTCCTATCCACAGTTCATTCCAATGGGATAGATCCTGGTGATCCTTTTACATTTGATGTTTTCTATCCACTTTTCATTCCAATGGGACGGATCCTGGTGTTCTGTTTACATTTTTGGTTTTCCAATCCTCGATTCGTTCCAATGGGACGAATCCTGGTCTTCATTTTCATTTGAGAATTTCCTATCCACGGTTCGTTGCAATGGGACGGTTCATGGTGTTCCTTTACATTTGAGATTTTCCAATCTACGGTTCGTTCCATTTGGACAGATCCTGGTGTTCTTTTTACATTAGAGTTTTTCCAATCCACGGTTCGTTCAAATGCGACGGATCCTGGTTTTCCTATCACATTAGAGATTTTTGAATCGACGGTTAGTTCCATTGGGACGGATCATGGTGTTCTTTTAGCATTTGAGATTTTCCTATCCATGGCTCGTTCCAATGGGACGGATCCTGGTGTTCCATTTACATTTGAGATTTGCCTATCCACAGTTCGATCCAATGGGACGGATCGTGGTGTTCCATTTACATTTGATATTTTCCCATCCACGATTCGTTCCAATGGGACGGATCTTGTTGTTCCTTTTACATTTGTGATTTCCCTATCCCTGGTTCGTTCCAATGAGACTGATCCTGGTGTTCCTTTACATTTGAGATTTTCTCATCCACTGTTCGTTCCAATGGGACGGATCCTAGTGTTCTTTTTCATTTGAGATTTTCCCATCGACGGTTCGTTCCAATGAGACGGATCCTGGTATTCCTTTACATTTGAGATTTTCCCATCAACGGTCCATTCCAATGGGACGGGTCCAGGTGTTCTTTTTCATTTGAAATTTTCCAATCGACGATTCGTTCCAATGGGACGGATCCTGGTGTTCCGTTACAATTGAGATTTTCCTATCCACGGTTCGTTCCAATGGGACGGATCCTAGTGTTCCATTTACATTTGAGATTTTCCCAGCCACGGCTTGTTCCAATGGGACTGATCCTGGTGTTCCATTACAGTTGAGATTCTCAGATCCAAGGTTCATTCCAATGGGACGGATCTTGGGGTTCCATTAACATTTCAAGTTTACCCATCCACGGTTTGTTTCAATCGGACGGATCCGAGTGTTCCTTTTAAATTTGATATTTTCCTATCCACGGTTCGTTCCACTGGGACGGATCCTGTTGTTCCTTTTACATTTGAGATTTCCCCAACGACGGTTTGTTCCCATGGGACAAGTCTTGGTGTTCCATTTAGAATTGAGATTTTCCAATCCACGGTTCGTTCCAATGGGACGGATCTTGGTGTTCCTTTGACTTTTGAGATTTTCCCATCCACGGATCGTTCCAAAGGGATGGATCCAGGTGTTCCTATCCCATATGAGATTTTCTCATCCACGGTTCGTTCCAATGAGACGGATCCTGGTGTACCTTTACATTTGAGATTTTCCAATCCACGGTTCGTTCCAACGAGACGTATCCTGGTGTTCCTTTTACATTTGAGATTTTCCATTCCACGGTTCGTTCCAATGAGACGGATGCAGGTGTTCCTTTTTCATTTGAGATTTTCCCATCCATGGTTCGTTCCAATGGTACGGATCCAGGTGTACCTTTACATTTGAGATTCTCCTATCCACGATTTGTTCCAATGGGACTGTTCCTGGTGTTCATTTATGTTTGAGATTTTCCCATCCACAGTTCGTTGCAATGAAACGGATCCTGATGTTCCTTTACATTTGCGATTTTCCCATCCACGGTTCATTCCAATGGGACGGATCCTGGTGTTCCTTTTACATTTGAGATATTCCTATCCATGGTTCGTTCCAATGGGACGGATCCTGGTGTTTCATTTACATTTGAGATTTTCCTATCCACGGTTTGTTCCAATGGGACGGATCCTGGGGTTCCATTAACATTTGAAGTTTACCCATCCATGGTTTGTTTCAATCGGACGGATCCGAGTGTTCCTTTTACATTTGATATTTTCCTATCCACGGTTCGTTCCAATGGGACGAATCCTTGTGTTCCTTTTACATTTGAGATTTCCCCAACGACGATTTGTTCCCGAGGGACGGATCCTGGTGTTCCATTTAGAATTGAGATTTTCCACTCCATGGTTTGTTCCAATGGGACGGATCTAGGTGTTCCTGTGACTTTTGAGATTTTCCCATCCACGGATCGTTCGAAAGGGACAGATCTTGGTGTTCCTATCACATATGAGATTTTCCCATCTACGGTTCGTTCCAATGAGACGGATCCTGGTGTACCTTTACATTTGAGATTTTCCAATCCATGGTTTATTCCAATGGGACGTATCCTGGTGTTCCTTTTACATTTGAGATTTTCCATTCCATGGTTCGTTCCAATGAGACGGATGCAGGTGTTCCATTTTCATTTGAGATTTTCCCATCCACGGTTCGTTTGCAATGGGACAAATCTTGGAGTTCTTTTTCATTTGAGATTTTCCCATCCACGGTTCGTTCCAATGGTACGGATCTTGGTGTACCTTTACATTTGAGATTCTCCTATCCACGATTTGTTCCAATGGGACTGATCCTGGTGTTCAGTTTACGTTTGAGATTTTCCCATCCACGGTTCGTTGCAATGAAACGGATCCTGATGTTCCTTTACATTTGAGATTTTCCCATCCGCGGTTCGTTCCAATGGGACGGATCCTAGTGTTCCTTTTTCATTTGAGACTTTCCTATCCACGGTTCTTTCCATTGGGACTGATCCTGGTGTTCCTTTTGCATTTGAGATTTTCGTATCCACGGTTCGTTCCAATGGGACGTATCCTAGTGTTCCTTTTACAATTGTGATTTTCCTATCCATGGTTTGTTCCAGTGGGACGGATCCTGGTGTTCCTTTTACAATTGAGACTTTCCTATCCACGGTTCGTTCCAAAGGAACGGATCCTAGTGTTCCCTTTACATTTGAGATTTTCCCATCCACGGCTCGTTCCAAAGGGACGGATCCTGGTGTTCCTTTTACATTTGAGATTTTCACAACCACGGTTCTTTCCAATGACACGAATCCTAGTTTTCCTTTAAAATTGTGATTTTCCCATCCACGCTTCATTCCAATGGGACAGATCCTTGTGTTCTTTTACATTTCTGATTTTCCTATCCATCGTTCGTTCCAATGGGACGGATCATGGTGTTCCTTTTACATTTGAGATTTTACTATCCACGGTTCGTTCCAATTGGACGAATCCTGGTGTTCCTTTTGCATTTGAGATTTTCCTACCCACGGTTCGTTCCAATGCGACGGATCCTGCTGTTTCTTTTACATTTGAAATTTTCCTATCCACGGTTCGTTCCATTGGGACAGATCTTGGTGTTCCTTTTACTTTTGATATTTTCTTATCTACGGTTCGTTCCACTAGGACGGATCCTGGTGTTCCTTTTACATTAGAGATTTTCCCATCCACGGTTCGTTCCAGTGGGACGGATCCTAGTGTTCCTTTTACAGTTGAGAATTTCCAATCCATGGTTCGTTCCTGTGGGGTGGATCCTGGTGTTCCTTTTACATTTAAGATTTTCCTATCCACGGTTCGTTCCAATGGGACGGATCCTGGAGTTCTATTTACATTTGAGATTTTCCCATCCACAGCTCGTTCCAATGGGACGGATCCTGGTGGTCCTTTTACATTTGAGATTTTCCAAACCACGGCTCGTTCCAACGGGACAGATCCAGGTGTTTCTTTTACTTTTGAGATGTTCCCATCCACGGTTCACTCCAATGGGACGGATCCTAGTGTTCCTTTACATTTGTGATTTTCCCATCCATGGTTCGTTCTAATGTGACAGATCCTGGTGTTCTTTTACATTTGAGATTTTCCCTTCCACTGCTCGTTCTAAAGGGTCGGATCCTGGTGTTCCTTTTACATTTGAGATTTTCCCAACCACGGTTCGTTCCAATGAGACGGATCCTAGTTTTCCATTAAAATTGAGATTTTCCATTCCACGGTTCATTCTAATGGGACGGATTCTGGTGCTCTTTTACATTTGAGATTTTCCTATCCACGGTTCGTTCCAATGGGACGGATCGTGGTGTTCCTTTTACATTTGAGATTTTCTATCCACGGTTCGTTCCAATTGGACGGATCCTGGTGTTCCTTTACATTGGAGATTTTCCTATCCACGATTCGCTACAGAGGGACGGATCCTGATGTTCCTTTTACATTTGAGATTTTCCGTTCCACGGTTCGTTACAATCGGACAGATCTAGGTGTTCCTTTTACTTTTGAGATTTTCCCATCCTCGGTTCGTTCCATTGGGACGAATGCTGGTGTTTCTTTTACATTTGAGATTTTCCCATCCACGGTTCGCTTCAATGGGATGGATCCTAGTGTTCCTTTACATTTGTGATTTTTCCATCCACGGTTCATTCCAATGGGACGGATCCTGGTGTTCTTTTACATTTAAGATTTTCGTATCCACGATTCGTTCGAATGGGACGGATCCTAGTGTTCCTTTTACTTTTGACATTTTCCCATCCACGGTTCGTTCCAATGAGAGGAATTGTGGTGCTCCATTACACTTGAGATTTTATCTTCCACGGTTCGTTCCAATGGGATTGATCCTAGGGTTCCATTAACATTTGAAGTTTACCCATCCACGGTTTGTCTCAATGGGACGGATCCGAGTGTTCCTTTTAAATTTGATATTTTCCTAACCA
Organism: Posidonia australis; assembly: GCA_024699735.1. Taxonomy (NCBI): domain Eukaryota; kingdom Viridiplantae; phylum Streptophyta; class Magnoliopsida; order Alismatales; family Posidoniaceae; genus Posidonia; species Posidonia australis. The sequence continues at coordinate 3,904 of JAMKQA010004484.1, read as the reverse complement.
CGGTTCGTTCCACTGGGACGGATCCTTGTGTTCCTTTTACATTTGAGATTTCCCCAACGATGGTTTGTTCCCATGGGACGGATCCTGGTGTTCCATTTAGAATTGAGATTTTCCAAACCACGGTTCATTCCAATGGGATGGATCTTGGTGTTCCTTTGACTTTTGAGATTTTCCCATCCACGGATCGTTCCAAAGGGACAGATCCTGGTTTTCCTATCACATATGAGATTTTCCCATCCACGGTTCGTTCCAATGGGACGTATCTTAGTGTTCCTTTTACATTTGAGATTTTCCATTCCACAGTTCGTTCCAATGAGACGAATGCAGGTGTTCCATTTTCATTTGAGATTTTCCCATCCACGGTTCGTTTGCAATGGGACAGATCTTGGAGTTCTCTTTCATTTGAGATTTTCCCATCCATAGTTCGTTCCAATGGTACGGATCCTGGTGTACCTTTACATTTGAGATTTTCCAATCCACGGTTCGTTCCAATGGGACGTATCCTGGCGTTCCTTTTACATTTGAGATTTTCCCATCCACATTTCGTTCTAATGGTACGGATCCTGGTGTACCTTTACATTTGAGATTCTCCTAACCACAATTTGTTCCAATGGGAATGATCCTGGTGTTCATTTTACGTTTGAGATTTTCCCATCCACGGTTCGTAGCAATGAAACGGATCCTGATGTTCCTTTACAATTGAGATTTTCCCATCCATTGCTTATTCCAATGGAACGGATCCTGGTGTTCCTTTACATTTTAGATTCTCCGATCCATGGTTCGTTCCAATGGGACGGATCATGGTGTTCCTTTTTCATTTGAGACTTTCCTATCCACGGTTCGTTCCAATGGGACGGATCCTGGTGTTCCTTTTGCATTTGAGATTTTCTTATCCACGGTTCGTTCCAATGGGACGGATCCTAGTGTTCCTTTTACAATTGTGATTTTCCAATCCATGGTTCGTTCCAGTGGGACGGATCCTGGTGTTTCTTTTACAATTGAGACTTTCCTATCCACGGTTCGTTCCAATGGAACGGATCCTAGTGTTCCTTTTACATTTGAGATTTTCCCATCCACGGCTCGTTCCAACGGAGGGATCCTGGTGTTCCTTTTACATTTGAGATGTTCACAACCACGGTTCGTTCCAATGACACAGATCCTGGTTTTCCTTTAAAATTGAGATTTTCCCATCCACGGTTCATTCCAAAGGGACGGATCCTGGTGTTCTTTTACATTTGTGATTTTCCTATCAACGGTTCGTTCCAATGGGACGGATCATGGTGTTCCTTTTACATTTGAGATTTTCCTAACCACGGTTCGTTCCAATGGATGGTTCCTGGTGTTCCTTTTGCATTTGATATTTTCCTACCCACGGTTCGTTGCATTGGGACAGATCTTGGTGTTCCTTTTACTTTTGAAGTTTTCTCAAACACGGCTTGTTCCAATGGGACGGATCCGGGTGTTCCTTTTAAATTTGAGATTTTCCTATCTACGATTCGTTCCAATAGGACGGATTCTGGTGTTCCTTTTACATTTGAAATTTTTCCATCCACGGTTCGTTCCAGTGGGACGGATCCTAGTGTTCCTTTTACAATTAAGATTTTCCAATCCATGGTTCGTTCCTGTGGGACGGATCTTGGTGTTCCTTTTACATTTGAGAGTTTCCTATCCACGGTTCGTTCCAATTGGACGGATCCTAGAGTTCCTTTTACATTTGAGATTTTCCAAACCACGGCTCGTTCCAAAAGGACGGGTCTAGCTGTTCCGTTTACATTTGAGATTTTCCCATCCTCGGTTCGTTCCATTGGGACGGATCCTGGTGTTTCTTTTACATTTGAGATTTTCCAATCCATAGTTCGCTCCAATGGGACGGATCCTAGTGTTCCTTTACATTTGTGATTTTCCCATCCACGGTTCGTTCCAATGGGACGGATCCTGGTGTTCTTTTACATTTGAGATTTTCCCATCCACAGCTCGTTCCAATGGGTCGGATCCTGGTTTTCCTTTTACATTTGTGATTTTCCCAACCACGGTTCGTTCCAATGAGACGGATCCTAGTTTTCCAATAAAATTGAGATTTTCCCATCAATGGTTCATTCCAATGGGACGGATCCTGGTGTTCTTTTACATTTGAGATTTTCCAATCCACAATTCTTTCCAATGGGACGGATCGTGGTGTTCCTTTTACATTTGAGATTTTCCTATCCACGGTTTGTTCCGATTGGACGGATCCGGGTGTTCCTTTACATTTGAGATTTTCCTTTCCACACTTCGCTACAGAGGGACAGATCCTGATGTTCCATTTACATTTGAGATTTTCCCTTCCACAGTTCGTTACAATGGGACGGATCCAGGTGTTCCTTTTACTTTTGAGATTTTCCCATCCTCGGTTCGTTCCATTGGGACGGATCTTGGTGTTTCTTTTACATTTGAGATTTTTCCATCCACGGTTCGCTCCAATTGGATGGATCCTAGTGTTCCTTTACATTTGTGATTTTCCCATCCATGGTTCGTTCCAATGGGATAGATCCTGGTGTTCTTTTATATTTGAGATTTTCCTATCCACGATTCGTTCTAATGGGACGGATCCTATTATTCCTTTTACATTTGAGATTTTTGCATCCACGGTTCGTTCCAATGGGACGGATCCTAGTGTTCCTTTTACTTTTGACATTTCCCATCCACGGTTCGTTCCAATGAGAGGAATCGAGGTGCTCCTTTACATTTGAGATTTTATCTTCCACGGTTCGTTCCAATGGGACTGATCCAGCTGTTCCTTTTTCATTTTTGATTTTCCCATCCACGGTTCGTTCCCATGATACAGATCTTGGTGTGCCTATTCATTTGAGATTTTTCCATCCAAGGTTCATTCCAATGGGACGGATCCTAGTGTTCTTTTACTTTTGAGATTTTCCTATCCACGGTTCGTTCCATTTGGACGGATTCTGGTGTTCCTTTTACAATTGAGGTTTTCTATCCACTGTTCATTCCAATGGGACGGATCCTGGTGTTCCGTTAACATTTTAGGTTTTCCTATCCTCGTTTCGTTCCAATGGGATGGATCCTGGTGTTCTTTTTCATTTGAGATTTTTCCTATCCATGGTTCGTTGCAATGGGATGGTTCATGGTGTTCCTTTACATTTGAGATTTTCCTATCCACGGTTCATTCCAATGGGACGAAACCAGGTGTTCCTTTTACAATTGAGATTTTCCATCCACGGTTTATTCCAATGGGTCGGATCCTGGTTTTCCTTTACATTTGAGATTTTCCAATCCACGGTTCTTTCCATTGGGACAGATCTTGGTCTTCTTTTTACAATTGAGATTTTCCTATCCATGGTTCATTCCAATGGGACGGATCCTGGTGTTCCTTTTACATTTGAGACTTTCCCATCCACGGTTCGTTCCAATGGGACGGATCCTAGTGTTCCTATCTGTGACAGCGTGCGTCCGTCCGAGCCCGGAGGGAGGGGTGGAGAGGAGGAGACCACAGCCATGCCGATGACGGTGAAGGCGCAAGGATAAAAGAAAAGAAGAAAAGGGAGTTGCCACCTATTCTTTTAAGGGAAAGACAAGAAAAACCACAAACGGATAACTGCATGGGATGCAAATGGGAAGGCTGGATGTCTACTAACCAGAGGATGCGTAAGGATTCCTATTATGCACGAGGAAGGTGTTAGGCACCCTCGTACGCTCGAGAAACTCGGTCTTTCTAGTCCAAATGCTTGCTAAAGGTTTGATGAATGTTTGCTAAACTGAGATCATGCTTTAATCATGCTAATGGGTATGGATGTGACAAGACTAAATGAATGCACAAGACGATGTGTGAAAACTACGAAGAAATCCACATGAAATCATGATAAAGTCGTGAAAATCCAAAGGGGAAAAAATAACCCGTGATGGG
>JAMKQA010004483.1:0-13540 GCA_024699735.1 Posidonia australis | reverse complement strand
CTATTCTATTCTTAATGATGGTGGGATTCGATCTGCTCTCTTTATGCAGATCTGGAGAACTACTGCCCCTTTAAAAATAAGAATTTTTTCATGGCTTGTATTGCATAATAAAAATTTGACCAAGGAAAATCTCCTTAAGCGAGGATGGAATGGTTCTTCTATATGTATTTTTTGTCATTTGAATATGGAATCTAATAAGCATCTTTTCATGTTTTGTGATTTCGTTTCTCAGATATGGAAATTCTTTCTTTCTCATCGTCTTTATCCTGGATATGGTTGCCTGGGGGATTTTTCCCCTTGTCTAACTCCAATTGGTTCCTCCTCATTCAGGCCATTCTTTGGGTTACCTGGAAAGAGAGGAACGTCAGGATTTTTCGGAACATTTGCAAATCAGTCTTTATTTCCATCTCTGATATTATTGGACTAATGGAGTTTTGGTTAGAATCTCTTCTTCCAGGTTTTGACAAGGAGGATTTGAGGAGTTCCGTTGCCTCCATGAAGGTTGCTTGGGCAGAAAACTTTTCTGCCTCTGCCGATGCTCCTCCCTCCGTGGACTCCACTAATCCGCCTGTGGCTGCTGCCCCGTCTGATGATATTCCGCAGCAGTAGCTTCGCCCTTTGCTTCTTCTCTTTTCTTATTTTACTTTGCCATTCTTGGCGTCTGTAATATTGGCATGGACATTGCCTAAATTTTGTCACTTCTTTTTGATTCCGACTTTCACCGACGACTATTATATAATACTAATACTTACCCTGACCCAAAAAAAAAAAAAAATCCACTCTGCCATAATGCCATGCATGTCTGGACCATTTACTTCTTTAAGGAGTACGGTTTCTGGTTTCTTGTATTAATTTCCGAGTTTTTATCCCTCTTCAAGTTATAAAATTTCAAAGCTCAAAAGAAAATTCAACCAAGAAAATTCTGAGGTTGATGTCGAGATCAGCCTGATGCCTAGTGCATTAGTTTCGTTCCCTTCTTCTGTGGTCAATTGTACCTTTTAAAAACATGGTTAATTCCCTTCTTCTGTGTGTATGGCAAGTGGTTAATTAAGAAATGAGTTTACATGTGAAGGAGATTGCAGTTCAAACAAACTGCAAGAGGAACCCATTACATGCAGATATCAATTAAAATGAAAATTACAACACTGCATGATTGCATGTAGCATGGCAAGGAAAAAAGGTCATTGTACAATTTTGATTTTATAATCCAAAGATCGACTTCTTGAAGCTGCCGGATTATTTGCGATTTACTCAGAAAATAATATTGAGTGCATATTGTTAAAAAGGAAAAGGTGGACTATATATAATTTATAAATCTTTCTTTAGGGTTATTGTCGTTTAATGTTGAAAGATTTAATTTAATGTTGAGAATATGTTTAACAATTTATGGCCAGAAAAGATACAACACGACATGTGAGTTTGACAATTTTGGCTGAAACCAAATCGAAATTTAAAAAAAAAAAAAAAAGATTTCCAAAAGTTTTTTTTTCAGTTGAACTGAAATTCGGTAGGTTTTAATTGCCCACCCAAATCCATGTTCAATTTGAGTACTTTTCATTTCGAATTGTAATTAAATAGGAAAAATATAGAAGGTATGCCTCAATATGTGTTGTAAGAGATACAAAGTCAATGATTAATTCCCGGGAATCGATCTATTCAAATTTCAGTTCATTGAGTGACTTGGTTCGAATTGTAATTAAATAGGAAAAATATAGAAGGTATGCCTCAATATGTGTTGTAAGAGATACAAAGTCAAAGATTAATTCCCAGGAATCGATCTATTCAAATTTCAGTTCATTGAGTGACTTGGTTAAACCAGGCAAACAATCCATTTAGCTCTTGTTCCTTAAAATGTATATTGATCAACTATCAAATACACCTATAAAATACTTCTGTTTTTTTTAGAATGTATACTATTTCTATATTTTTATATGTAACATATATACAGACAAATTATCGTATGAAGCCGGGAGTTCTACAAAATCTTGCCTCTCCCTATTGTTGATGCATGTGAATAAGGCATGCTGCTCAACTATTAATCAGTTGTACTCACACATTGTCAATAATCAGGCAGTATCAATTCAGACCATTCGTCAAAGGAGTACTGTTTTTTAAGATGGATTCTCTAGCTGATGAAAGGAAAGACAGCTGCATGCTCTCCATTGTTCTATCATCATCATTTCCCCTTGGGCTACTAACCTAAAAAGCGATAAAACAAGAAAGATACCAGCTTTTCATAATGGAACAAGAAAGAAAGCAGTGCAACTCTTACGAGAGAGGAATACAAAATGGTGGTATGACGTAGAAGATTCAATTGTCGATAATCTACGTATTTTGGCGTATTACTGGGCCACAGTGGACATTTATGGCAAACACCACAAATTACAGATCCATGAAGGACAAGCTACTTGTAAAGCAGAATGGAAGGAAAGAAGAGAAAGGAAAAAAAAAAGAAAAAGAAAGAGTATGCTACATAAATCACCTCTTTCAGCTCATATGTTCACGGACTAAACCTGAGAACGAACGACAAGGAAGTTGAAAAGAAAAAGATGTCTTTTTGAAGATGCAAACTCTCTCAGTAAAAAAATCCTCCTCGGTTGTAACTATACCGACGAGAATGACAAAATATACGAAAATCGGTAAAGTCACGGTAAAAATAAAAATATGCAAATACAGGAGTCGTCACCTAGTCTATTCAAATGAAAGACGAGGAAAATCATATAAAACATGAAAATCATGCAAAAACAATGGAAAAGGTCTTTGTAAACCAGAAATATGGGTAAGGATCCCTATTACGTACGTGGAAGGTGTTAGACACCCTCGTACGTCCGATAAATCGATCTTCTATTGGTTTCTCTATTGCTTATGAAATGTCGACTTTTCAGCCTTTTATATACGCCCGAGGACGATATGCCATGCCATGCTTGGTGTCTAAAATATGGGTGCATGATGTGTAGGGGTGTGTCCTAATGCTCAGAAGCATCACTCGTATCGCGGGACAAGTATTAATGCGAGGGTATTTGCATAAGATCAAAGATCTAAAAACGAGTGATTTTTCATCCTTGCCTTGCTATATGTCAAATGCAAACTAACATGCATGGAAAAAGCTAAACACAGAGTTATGCCTTCCTAACATATCTAGGAAGAAAACCAGAAAAAATGCAAAAGCAAATCGAAGTAAGAAAACATGCTACAATCATATAGAAACCTGCCGTGTGCTACTGTAAACAGACTGCTGCGCATGTTAGGTGCACCAAACTGGTGTGTCAAACTAGTGCGTCAGACTAGTGCGTTAGTCTGATACGCAGCCTAGTTGCTTTCTACGTGGGCCAGAATGATGTGCTGAGAGAAAATAGAAATTCATGCTATGCCAGATCGTATGAAAACGCATTCCGAAAAGTCATGCCATATAAAACCTTCGCAAAAGTTAGAGAACATGCTTTTAAAGTGAAAGAAATGCAAGTGCAATGACTTATAGACCTTGTGCTCAAGGGCTGGTAGCCTCACACACGATCACACTCTATTTAAGCTAGAATGAAAGAAGCAGGATTCAGTCAGGCCATTGGATCATGGGCTGATGCACAAGGCTCTCCATGTAGGAGTAAGGTGCAATCAGCCTACCAGATTTCGACCGAGGACTGAATATCCCAAGGGAGAAAACAACTAGAAAACAATCTCACTTTTATCGAAAACAAATGCATGCAAAACCATGGAATAAAAAAAGCAAGTAGTAAAAGAACTAGGCTCAAAAACATTCAGAAAACCATGTAAACAGGGACGCAAAAGTGAGCGTTCTACCTTCTGATCAGTCTGGTGCTCCTGCATGGGGCGCCAGAGTAGGGTGCTGGCTAAGTGTGCCGCTCTGGTGCGCCATATAGGTGCTCCCCAGAAAAATCTAGATCAGACTACGATCCGATCCAGAACTGACCCAGAAAGATGATGGGTAATCTATGCTAATGCAAGTTGATCCATGCGAGTGTGAAGAGCATGATGAAATGCATCTAACCATTACTATCTTATTAGAACATGATGATTAATGGGTTCATGCAAAAGATTCATGCGTGGGACGAGAGACCCAATAAAACTTGCTGAAATCATGATCATATCTAGAATATAATAAGAGAAGATTGCACATGCAAATGACTATATCAGGAACATAGTAAAGAAGAGATGGCTCATGCAAGTAATGCAGTGCTTCCTAGAAACGAAATAGACATGCTATAATCAAAGCATAGATTATCATACAGGGTATCTTGCAAAAAAGAATAATACATTAGAGCAAAATCCTCATAGTGATATAAAAAGAAATAGACCTATCATGGACCTATTAACATGCTATCCCATTGTAAAAGAACAAGAAGTTACTTGAAAGATAAAAGGGCCTACCTTGTCCGAGGTGGATGTTCCTTCAAGAAAGAAAGACCCAAGATAATAAGCTCCTAGGTGCTTTGGAAGGGCTGAGAATACATCTGGATGTAAGAAGAAAAACTCGAGTGCAAGTGAGTGTTTGCAGAATTCTGGAGAAGGCTCTCTTTCAAGATGATTCAGCCCCTTCAAATGATGGCCTATGGGGTCTATATATAGGGATTTCATCATGGGTAACTCCTAAGACAACAAGGAGCCTCGCAGACGAAAAGCCTGGAAGATTCCATGGGATATGCGCTGGTAGAGGTAACAACCATGGGAGATGGAAAGCCAGCAGCCAGCAGCCTGAGAAATGGCCGGGCGCCTGATATGTGCGTTGGGTATGTGCACCTGCTAGGTGTGCTAGGTGGATGTGCTAGCTAGGTGTGCTAGGTAAGTGTGCTAGGTAGATGTGCTAGCTAAGTGTGCTACTTCCTACCTATCTGGATTCCTAAGTGGGCTGCGGGCTTGCTATAGGTTTAGGGTTAGTTCAAGGGTTAGCCACATTCAAAGCAACAACTGGAAAGTTCATCCATGGGTCACCCCAAAATCAGGGTGTCTACACCGGCGACACCGCTCCAGCCCCCGCAAGCTCCTTCAGCTCGCCATTGGTTTCGACTGGAGTGCCTTCAAGGCGCGTCTTCTGGAAGACGACGAACCTTCGGTCGCATTGCTTGGAAGGGATCGTTGATGCTCGGTAAAACCTAGATCTCCCCTACAAGTAAGTATTTTCGGGAAGAAACTCACTTCCCCTTGCTCATCCTCGGGGTTTTGGGCTACCCCCCAGGCAGATCCTCCCCATGTATGGTCGTCGAGACCTAGATCCCGGTCTCCTCGGAGGGTTCCGCTTCTTTTAGGGAGATTTGTTGCCCTTCAACTTAGATCTGGTTCTTTGCATGCTATACATCTTGATAGTTCTTCATGCCATCTTCTCTCTGAGATTAAAAGCGATGTGATTGTGGATAGTTTCTTTCGTATAAAATCATGTTGTTGGTTACATTCTCTTGTTCGCTGTCATCTGTTTTTGGATCTGAATACTTACTTTGCTAGTAGTGAGATCAAGCATTTTGCTATATCTTTTTATGATGCTTCATGTTCAAACCCTAACGCCATCACTCCGGCAATGGTGCGGAGATGCTCTGAGTTTGGGGATTTTGTGTCAGACTGGCGATCTAACTGGAATGAGGTCCAATCACTTACTCTGGATCAGTGACCCTTGTCCCCAACTGATCCTCTCTTCTTCCCAGATGCCTCTTGTAGGGTTTTCCCCTCACCGGTCGGAAGTCGCCGGTTCATCGGAGACGAGGATACGAATTGGGGTGGTTCCCAAGACCATAATTGCGAGTCTAACATATGGGTTAATGCCTCGCCAAATGTGTGGAATTATTCCACATTTTTCCCACCTAATCCAACGCCTTATAATCTGTTTAGTGGCTTTAATTAGTGCTTAAAGAATAATAATTTCAGGGGTGGGGGGACTTATTAGTGATAAATATGTTTTCCCCGGAACGTGCTCGGACCGAGTTATTGGGCTGAATCGGGCGGACTCATCTCCGGTTCGTCAAATTGCATTAATGAAGGTCAGGTTAGCAGACGAAAACGCTACGTCTTCTCCCACGATCGCCTCCCATATCTCTAACAATATGATCTTGTCAGAAAAAGAGATTTCTCTTCTCTCTTGTCTTACTTCTTCACCACGCTATTCTTATATTGGCGGTCCAACTTCTGGGGCGCCTGGCTCCTGCTTTTCTCCACTTGCATCTCATTCTCCTAGTCTCTCTCCAGAGATTAGAGCTCTGAGGAAACCCGCTCCTGTGACTACAGAGAAGTCATTTTCGGTTGCTGAAGATACTCTTGATCACTAGGAAGTGGTCATCCGAAGAAAGAAGACCTCGTCCCTTGTAAGTTTCTGTAGAAAACACGGGAGATGTTTCTCTTGTGGTCTCCATGGTCATGTTAAAAGATTCTGTAAATATAAGGGCTCTTATTTTAAATGTTCTTCTCTTAGTCACACAGCTGCTATTTGTAAATTTCTATAGGAAGCAAGGCCTGTCTCTACCTCAGCGAAGATGGTTGGGCTTTCTCCTCACACCCCAAGCATCCTTCCCCCTTCTGCTTCTGTTTATGACCAACCGCACTATTTATCCTGCTGTGCGATAGTTACCTCCCATATACCGCTTCTATCTAAGTCCACTCTAGAGGAACACCTGCGCATGAACTGGCCTGCCTCCATTTTTGAGGACGTCCTAGACTTCTCTCCTGGTAAATTTTTGATTAAGTTTGCCTCCAACTCTTCTCGGAACGAGGCACTCAACCTTTATGGGTCCACCTTACAAATGTTGTCTGCGTCCTATGTCCCCTGGTCTGTGAACTCCAATGCGGTTTTCACCTTGAAAGAAGAGGGAGGTGGATCAGGTTGGAGGGTATACCCCACCACCTATGGAATATTGACCTTTTTTCCAACATGGTATCCGAATTCGCTGATATTTTAGAAGTTGATACCTCCCTTGACAGGTTTAAGTTCTTAGGTTTTGCGAAAATCAAGATTAGACTCCACCCTGGGAAGGAGATTCCGGATACTAGATTCTTTACCTTTGGTAGATTTGTTTACCCAATTAAATTCAGAAACTGTTGGGACCTCTGTCTGTCTTCCTCTTCTGTTTCAGCCTCTCCTCCCCCTTGGCCCAAAAAAAAATCTAACATACCCTCTACTCTTAGGAGGATACCACCTACTCGTAGGCCTCTCAAGAGTAACAAGGGATGGAGGGGGGGAAGAGTGGTAAGGGTCTCCAGCCGAGAAACAATGTTTAGACTAGAAACACCAATCCTTCCTCATCAATCCAACTTGCCTCTGTCTCTGCCCCCAGTTCAGTGGGCATTCTTCCAACACCTACCTTCCCATCTTTTGGGGGCCATTCAGCCTCTGTCTCTGCCACTAGAACTCACTCAACAGACAATCATGTGCTCTCTAATGCAACAAAATTTGTAGAAGAGGAAATAAGTGTAAGGAACATTTCTCTAGCTAAATTCAAGAAGGTTCTGGCGGTATTTGACTGTTTAGAGCAAGACGACTTAGGTTCTGACACTGGGGATCAGCCCTCATCTCAGGCAACTACCTCTATACATGCTCCAGGTAATTCTATTCCTTTTCCTGAGCATTTAGAAGATTCAAATACTCTCTCTGGCATGAATAATGTTGTTGGGAATATACCTACTAATTTAAATGGAACTCCTAACAATTTAAATGAAATGTCTAATAATGTTGTAGACAAAGAGGTACTAAGCTGGGATTTTTATGATCAATTTAGGAGTTTCTGTATTGAAATTGGTATTAATTTACAAAATCTAGATGATACCAAAGATTTTCTTAATTTGGTTAAAAAGGACCAAGGTCTAGCCCCGATTAATCTTAATATCCTACAAAATATTGAGGAGAATTTTGCTTCTCTTTGTTTGTTCCAAGATCCTACATGATTATTGCTGCATGGAATATTAGGGGACTTAGAAGCAGTAGGAAAAAAATGGCAGTTAGGAATCTAATTAGATTGAATAAATGTGACATAATAATTATTAGTGAAACAAAAAAAGAAGATTATAGTCCCTCTTTCCTCAGGATTCTGGGAGGAGGGAGAGTCAGCAATTGGACTCACATGCCCTCCCTTGGGGCATCTGGTGGCATTTTAATTTGCTGGAATGAGAGAATTTGCAACATTCAGTCCACCTATATAGCATCTTACAATTTTTCAATTACATTTAAAAACTGTATGGATGGGTTGGAATGGTGGCTTACTGAGGTTTATGGACCCTGTGAGCCCAGACTTAAAGGGGACTTTCTCATGGAATTAGATAATCTAAGTAATATGGTCAATGATAACTGGCTGATTGGGGGAGACTTCAACATCACCAGATTCTCTTTTGAATACTCATCAAACATTGGTGTATCTCCTATTATGAGAAAGTTCAATAATTTTATTGAGCACAATCTACTAATGAACCATTCTCCAAATAACTGCCAGTATACCTGGTCTAACTTTCAATTCCCTCCAACTATGGTTAAGTTGAATAGGTTCCTTGTCACTCCTGGATGGGCAGTCTTAAATCTTGATTCCTTGTGCTATGGTAGGGCCAGAGTCGTCTCAGATCATACCCCAATCCTTATTGACACAAAGCCAAGGGACTGGAGGCCAATTCCTTTTAAATTCTATAAATCCTGGCTTAGTTTGGAGGAGTGCCATGACTTTGTCATTAACTAGTGGACAAACTCAGAAGTAACTCTTAGGTCTGACTCTCCTCTAGCTAATTTTGCATTCAAACTTAAACAGCTAAAAATGCATATCAGGAGATGGGTCATACCTAAGAGAGAGGAAAGAAGGAAGAGATTAGAATGCATAGAATCTCATATCATGAGGATTAATCATATAGCTGAAACTCAAACTCTTGATAATGCTACTTTAAGCATTAATAGTAATCTCATGATGGAACACAATACCCTTCTTTTAGAGCAAGAAACATATAGGAGACAAAAGTTTAGAGTGCAATGGTTAAAGGAGGGTGACCTAAGCACTGCTTTTTTTCACAATATCATTAAATGTCGTAAGAGAATTAATTCTATTTCCTCCCTTAAGGTCAATGGCAATCTATTGACCTCCCCTTCCCTAATCTGCCTTGAGGTTGAAAATTATTTTACTCAACAATTTAATAAGAATTCAAGGGCAAGGGTATCTCTGAACTGGGAATGTCTGTTACTAGTGAAGATCACCAACCTTGATTTGTTAGAGAAAGAGTTCACCTTGACAGAAATTAAAAAAAGCACCTTTGATTTTCTAAGAGAGAAGTCTCCTGGCCCTGATGGCTTCCCCTTACTGTTTTTTCAGGAATTCTGGGAATGCCTACATCCTGATTTAATGGCAATTTTCCAAAAATTGCATCTAGAATCAAACCTAGATTTTCTCAAACCAATAAATCAGACGTTCATTACTCTTATCCCTAAGAAAGAAGATGCTGAAAGTATTAAAGATTATAGGCCTATTAGCCTACTTAATAGTATTTATAAAATCATTACAAAATGCTTGACTACAAGATTCTCACTTCCTCTAATGAATATTATTGATGATTCCCAATGTGCTTTTCTTTCTAGAAGATACATTGGTGATTGTTTTTTGGTTGCGTAAGAAACTTTAAATTATATGAAGACTACAAATGTCCTTGGTTTTATTTTGAAATTAGATTTTGAAAAAGCTTTTGATAATGTCAATTTGGAATTTTTGTTGAATTCTCTCAAAGGACTGGGTTGTGGGGATAAATGGATTTCTTGGATTTCTATGTGTATCTCAACTGCTAGATTCTCCATTCTAACTAATAGATCCCCATTGGCTTCTTTGGTGCATCCAAAGGCCTTAGGCAAGGGGATCCCCTGTCTCCCCTTCTATTCATTATGGTTGCCCACATTTTAAATAGGATGCTGGCATTGGCAGCAAGCAAAAATAGCATTTCAAGGATCCAACTACCTAATGAAGGACCACATGTGCTTAACATACAATATGATGATGATACTATCTTATTTCTTTTCTCCGGAGCTGACAACTTGGTTAATATTAAAAGGATTCTTTGCTGCCTTTAGACTTGTTTTGGACTCAAAATAAATTTCCAGAAGTCTTCTTTGACTGGTGTGGGTATATCTGAGGCATTGATGGAGCATGGGTGTGATACCTGGAATTTTGCCAATCACTTACTTAGGCCTTCCTTTGCATCATAGAAAGGCCTCTTATAAGGACTGGACACCTGTCATTGAAAAAATCTCCAATAAGTTGTCTACTTGGAAGGCTAATCTCCTTTCTCTAGGGAGAAGATTAATCCTAGTAAACAGTATTTTATCTGCAATACCTACCTACTACTTTTCTGTTCTTCATCTACCTTTAAGGGTGGAAAAGGAGATTAATAGACTCAGATGTAGATTCCTATGACAGTCGTCATCAACTAATAAAAAGAGTTATCACTTGGCTAAGTGGGATATCTTATGTAAATATAAGGAACAAAAGGGTTGGCGCATCATTAATCTTGGGAACTTTAGTGCGACCCTTAAAGGTAAACTCTTATGGAAGTTCTGGACTTGTGTTCCTAATTTGAAGTGGCCAATTTTATTAAGAGCCAGATACTGCTCTAGATCTGGATTAGGGGCTTTACTTAACTCTTCATCTAGGAAATGCTCTCCAATTTGGCAAGAGTTTAAGAAATGTTTTAGTATTCTTAATTGTTTCATTTCAATTGAAGTAGGAGATGGTGAAGACACCATCTTCTGGGAGAATAATTGGATTAATGGCACCCTTCTAAAATATATATTTCCAGACTTATATAAAATAGCAGAACACAAGAAATTATCTGTGAAAAGGGTGCTGCAACTTTTTGAAAGTAATTTCCAAGGTTTATTCCATGACTTTGATAGTATGGTGCAGCACAACAACTCCTTTGCATTGTAGGCGCAAGCAGACCATTTGGCAGATATACTATCTGGCCTACAGCTTAATTTGGAAAAAGATAAACTTCAATGGCAACCTGATCTTAATTTTGCTTACTCAGTAAAATCATGTTATAATGTTATCAATGATGGTGGATTAAGATTCCACCTGTACAAACCCATTTGGAAGGCTTGGGTACCTTTAAAAATCAAATTCTTTTCTTGGTTAGCAGTATCAAATAAGATTCTAATTAATGATAACCTGATGAAAAAAGGATGGATCGGTCAAGATCTTTGCATTATGTGCAAGGCTCATTGTGAAACTGTATCACATTTATTTATTCATTGCTCTTTTACAGCTGCTATATGAAAGTTTTTTATTAATTGTCCTTTGTATCTAGTATTCTATCATGTCTCATATTTTTACCGGTATAAACCCCATTGTTTTTTTGCATTATCTGAACCTGGTTGGAGTGTGCTCATTCCGGTAATAATTTGGTGTATTTGGAAAGAAAGAAATAGTAGAACTTTTTGTAATTCATCTGATACAAGTAGACAAACCATATTTAAGATTATTGCCCTTACGTATTCCTGGTCAATAAACTTGGGTACAGGTTTTGAAAGGGAGGCTTTACTCCAATCTATCTAGGAAATGCAAAATTCCTGGAGCATTAATCGACCAAATCTGGGAGTCTCTACTCAATCTATCACTGTGCCCCCCATCTCATCAGCCAACACTCCGGCTGAGACCATGCTACCTGAGTAAAATTCCATGGAGGATCATTCCTCATGACTTTCCTTCTACAATTATTTTTTGTGGTCTTTACTGAGATTGGGACTGTAATCTAATTACTTTTGGACTTTCTTAGCCTGTTTTGCACTCAAGTGGCTAACTCCCTTTTCTTTTTAATTCTCTGGATCTTCTTGATCCTAAGCCTTTTTGTAATATTTTGGACAATATTTGAGTTCTTGGTGGTGGTTCCATAGCCAAGAATCCTTATCAATATAATTACCGTTTCCAAAAACGACAAGGAAGTTGATGTACTAAGATCTTCTTTTCGTTTATCGGGAGGTTTTCAACTGCGGTCCAAATAGTACTCACATTTGCGCCGTTCGTTTGCAATTATGGATCCTATAACTTCATTGTTTATGTGCACGAAGCATTACGGTTTAGACCGCAATCGAAATTTTTCTATTATCTGAACATTTCTATCATCTATTGTATTAAAGGAACTCCCCCTCCCCCCATCTCTTATATATGGATCGGACATTATTAATGTCATAATTTATTCTTTATAAAATTACTATTTATCTAACCTTAAATGACTTAACTAATACAAAATTACTAAAAAAACTCAATTCTATTTACATTTCGAGTTGCATTCTTTCTTGAATTAAAATATAAATCTCATTATTGTTAGGCCTACAAACAGGGAGGATATGAGGTAGGTATAACTTTACCCATATCTTTATCTTTTAAATTTAGCCAGATACCAGGATGGGTATAGATCTGCATTTTTTATAGTTCTACCTTTACCTGTCTCATTACCTGTGGTATAAATAGATAAGTAGGTATAATCTTGTTTAAGCCAAAGTATTGAATATTGAAAATTTAAACAAATGACTAAAATCACATTCTATTACTATATACATTATAAATTATTACAACTTAAGAATTTATAGTTAAAACATTATGCCTGAATATCTTATTATAAATTCAAATCAAAATTACTAGATAAGTATATAAAATATTATTCATCATTTCATGATTTTAGAAGGAAACTAAAATAAAAAAACAAAATGATTATAATGATGCAGGTAGACCGATAACAGCTGATGGGTATATACATACCATCACTAGTATCATATAAAAATACGGGTAAAATGGGTGACAGGTGAATGGGTAAAACGATAAAATTATTTCTACCCTTATCTGTATAAAACAAGGTGAGTCGGGTTGGGTCACGATTGATCTGAGTTATACAAATTTACCAAAAACGAGGTCAATTCTGTTTAAATTTGAAACTTAAAATCTTCCCTCAATTAAAATTAAAATTAAAATCCCATTACTGTCAAATTGAAATATCAATAATTTCGCTAATTTATAGTTATAAACTTAGCTTCAAATCTCCATGTTTACAAATTTTCCTTTCTTAAATTTGTAAAAATTTTAAAATTAAAATCTTCCCTAATTAAGATTTGATATGTGCGGTAAATGTAATCAAAATTATTATCACTAAAATTACTCAATCCATTCACGTAATTTCTTACATGCTTACATTTCGCTAGTCATGTATTAAAGAAACATATTAACCCAAGGACTAGACTTTAATGAAAGCCCCAAAGCGGTCTTTTTTCTTTTATATTTAAGTCAAGATTTAAAGATAATTAAGTACTTTCCTTTTAAAATGTCATTCCAAAACTTACTATTTATTAACTATCCTTAAAGCTCAAGAAGGTAACTCATAACCTCCTACAACATCTAACATCTTTCCATAATTAGAAATGTCGTATTTGTTCATTTCAATCATGGTCAATGTTAGAATTGACTTGTAAAAGGGTAATTACCTTATTGCCCTTATGGTTATGATCTGGGAACTTCCATAAATACCCAAGGCCTTAACCATTTGTATGTGCCCTTTCGATTCCTTTGATAGTGCAACACCATCTCTCTCTTTCTCT
>JAMKQA010004482.1:0-12997 GCA_024699735.1 Posidonia australis | reverse complement strand
AGTTTGAAATGCCATTGTTTTCCAAGTTTTTCTAATTGGACATGTGGTTTTGGCAATGGTAGTTTTCTAGCAATGTTTTTCGTGGGGTTTTAGCGCTGTTTTGGGGCACGTACTGGGTGACATTCCTGTCACTCACGCGTGTTTTCCTTGTCCCCTTTGTTTCAGGTGCTCAGGTGTAGGAGCAGTCTAGTCTGGTGCATTTTTTTCGAGCCACGTTTGCCGCACACAGGTCTGGGTATTTAGCCTTATTTATTTAATTCTGCTGTTTAGATTCTTTTAGCTACTCTTGGGTAGTTCTTGTACTGTTGTGTAGCACTGGGGTGTTACAGTTGCTATCTTGCTTTTCCCACGCCTCATTTCTTCCCTCATGTCTTTTGCCAGCACGACGAGTTGTTCTTGGTACCGAGCATTCGTGTTTTGAGCATCTGTGTCTCTACATCTGCTCCTTTTGTCCTTATCAGAGGCGAGATCCGTGTGGTACGCAGACTCTTAGTCATTGCTCATGCATGGGTTAGTTCTCCCAGCCGACAACTGAATTTGAGCAGGCGCTGTGATAGGAACTACGGCTGGCACTGTAGATGAAGCTGAAATTGTTATTTCCAAGGATGTGATTGTGATGGGGACTGACTCGACTGCTGGGGTTGCCACAGGGACTGTTGCTGTAACTGAAACTGTTATGATTGACTGATGTTGTTCCTGGTGTGGCAGTTAGAACTGGGATACTGCGGTCAGAGCTGAAACTGCTGCAATTGGAGCTGGGGCTATTATGGTCGAAACTATATATGCTGTGGTTGGGATTGGAGATGCTGTGATTGAAGCTGAAATCGCTGTGGTTGAGGCTAGAACCACTGTAAAGGAATTGTAACTACTGTGGCGAAAATTGAAACCGTCATGGCATTCTCCTCAGAAGAGTAATCCTCACTGTCTGCTGGTTTAGCTGTGCTAGACAGTGTGTCTTGTTGTAGCCTTGTTGTGTCCGGACTCTGACCTGGACCGTGAATCCCTACACTAGCAAAGTGAGTGAAGGCGAGAGGGGAATTCTACCTCGATTGCAGTAAGCGCCGAGAATGTTGTAGCTATTCGAAACTGAGTCTTCCTCGCTTTCTCCTCTCCTCCGCAACAACAGCTTGGCGATCCCCTGACCGTACTCCTAGAGAGGTATCTCTTTCTCATATTCCCAATGGTGACATACATTCTCGACCATCCTAGGAGGATTGCTACAAACAGGTGGGTAGCTGCCACGTTCAAATTCAAGGATAAAGTTAACCAGCTCAAACCGATTAACTTCGAATAGAACATTGATAGGCTCGAAGTCAAAGTGGACAGTCTGGTAGGATGAGGTTGAGACAGTAGCTTTCAGCTGTGATGGGCTCATAGCAAACTGGCAAACTCTAGCTAGGCAAAACAAAAAATGAGAGTGGTGCACACGAGTGCTGCCGGATAGAACTAAGGAAGAGGTAGGACGACAAACAAGGCTGATCAGACCCGATGGGTTCTCTCGGAAAGAATTGAGGGAGAAAGGATGGGCCCTTGAAGTTCCAGCATCTTCGGAGATTGCCGGCTCAAACAAGGTGGGGTCAACTACTCTAGGGTGTGCACGTGCATATGCGGGCGTGGGTTCAGGTGCCTATGTGAGCTATTTCTTATGGGTTGATGATAATGTGTCCATCGTCGATCAAGTCTTGGACAGCACTCCAGAGAGTGCAGTAGCCGTCTATCGAATGTCCATGAATGCGATGGAAATTGCAGAATAGATCCTCATTATACCACTTGGGAAGTGGGTCCGGTGGTGGACGGATCTCCAGTAGCTGCAGGAGTGGTGCAACCTTAGGAAGGATATCGCTCAATGATTCACTAAGTGGGGTGAAGTCGCCTTCCTTACAGCGAGGTTGCTTTTGCCATTGTTGCTGCCCTTGTTGAGCTGACACTGCTCGACGTGTCGACTCAACCATGGTGTGTGGTGTAGTGCATGCAGAGTTGGATGCTGGTGAGGATGCAGATGTAAGTGTGGGTACTACTCCCTGCGTGCCTACGACAATGGTTCCGTTGTCAATTAAAGTCTGAATGACACCCAGTAGAGTGTGACAATCATCAGTCGAGTGCCCTGGGGCTTGATGATAATCACAATATTCGCTCGCGTCATACCACAAAAGTGGTGAAACCGGTGGGGGACGAGGATCGGGGAGTCTCAAAAGCGACACAACCTGAGGAAACAACGCTCAACGGCCTGTCCAGTGGAGTGTAGTCACTTTCAGCGCGGCGACCTTGTTTTTGCTTAGGTTGTTGTCCTTGCTGAGCCGACGCAGTGTGATGCATCAGCTTGACGGTGGAAGATGTATGTACAGTGTGCAGTGATGACCTACGTGTTGGGACCTGAACTTGATGCTGAGGTGGACAGTAAGTATGTTGTGATGTGTGTGATGTTGAACGTGAGATCAACAACTGCGGCACCGGTACGACTCCGGGCGATGGGCTTGAGAAGTGTTGTATTCTCTCACAACTAATGGGTTGTTCCTTAAGTGCCTGTGATGCATGATGTAACAAGTGCAGCTGTGGTGCAGGAGGTAGAATTAACGCCCCCATTGTTGGAGCCGTGTGAAGCTGAGGTGATGGTATGGCCGATGGTGCAATGGGATGAGCCTGCAATGCCATAGTGGTCTGCACCGGAACTTCAAGGGCCAAGAGAGGAGGACCCCCCACTGAATCGAGGGAAAGAGCCATGTGCTCGAGCCTCGAGGCCAAAGTTCTCAAGTATTGAGCCTGCATGGCCGAAGACTCACCAAAAGATGGGTCGGATGGCAGGAGAGGAACGAGAGTGGGGCCTAAAATAGAACTAGCCATAACCGACTGGACATCTGGAACAGGAGGGCCCGAGAGGGGGAGTACAACTGGCAATACTTTTGGGGCCCGCGTGGTGGTTGGCAAGGGTGAGTGAGCTAGTAGGGTTACTGGGGTATCAGGTGAAGGTGACTGTGCTGGCGGGGTTGTTGGGTACTCTGGTCCGATGGTGGGTTGGATCACATTCACTGTGGAGATCGAACCCTCGAGAAAGGAGTGATACAGGGATAGTGGGAATGGAGCAGAAGAATCATGGATCAAATCTGAGGGATCTAGCATAGTAAAGTTGGACCGGGTGGGAAAGATAGCATCGATTCCAGAGGTCCCTAGTGCGCCTAAATGGCCATGCTCGGGGGGAGACTGACTAACAATGCTAGAGGGGTCAGGGAAGGATGCAGATGCTTGTGTGGGTTCAAACTCCGCCTACTGGGTGTGTATGATGATGACCTTGCGGTCGATCAAGTCTTGAATAGCGTCCAGAGTGAGAGGCAATTATCCGTCGCATGCCCCGCGGTGCGATGGAAATTGCAGAATAGATCCACTTTGTACCACCCCGGCAACGGATGCGGTGGTGGGCGAATCCCTGGAAACTTCAAGAGTAACTGTACCTTAGGGAGGACAACGTTTAAGGGCTTGGCCAACGACATGAAATGGCGCGTTGGGCGGTGTGGTCGTGCCTATCCCTGGTACGGTCCTTGCCTTGCCGATACGATGGGGTATACCAACTCGATGGTGGTGGTGATGTGAGAAGTGTGTGATGCTCTACGTGTGGGTGCACAAGCTAACTACTGCCGAGCTGGATGTCCCATATTGACAGGCGCAGCTGGGGATTCGATGTATGCGACGGCATTCCGGGAAAGCTCTCCCCTTTTGTTGGACTTGTTGCTCACGCCATTGTTGTTGTTGCTGCTGTTGCTTGCTCCCAAGGCAGAAGTGGGTGATGTAGCCTGCTTGGCGAATACAGTAAGTGCAGGGAAACTGCCACTACGTAGCGAGCTTTCCACACGAGCCCCAGCCTGGATCAGTGATGCAAATGTGGTGATAAGTTGTATGCTAAGCAGAGCCCTAATAGCTAGCTGCGCTCCACAGATAACCATCTCGATTGATTCCTCATCTGAGGGTCTATCCCGAACTTGTGATGCAAGAGAGCGCCAACGTCCGACATACTCCCCAAATGACTCTTGGGGCTTCTGCTTGATGGCGACAAGGTCCTCGCGCTTAAAGACCAAGTCAAAATTGAAGGAATATTGATCCAGGAACGCCTGGCTGAGGTCGTTCCAAGTCTTGATCCGTGCCATGTCTAGGGATGTGAACCACTTCAACGCAGGGCTGGTCAGACTTTTCTGGAAAAGTCGGATTAATAACTTCTCGTCAGCCTGAAGCTGTGCGAGATCTCCGCAGTACGCCCTCAGATGTGAAATAGGGCAGCCTTTACCATTGTATTTCTCGAAATCTGGGACTTAGAAGTTCTACGGGAGAGTTGCCTCTAGAAAGTAGCAGAGGTCCCAAAATTGGTAGGATTGGCAGTCTCCTCCCTGCACTTGTCGAAGTGCCCTTTCGAGATCACCCACCTTGGCATACAGGCGTCCGAAGTTGCTGCCATTGAGAGTGGTGTAGCTGGGATGGGTCTTGCGTACGCCGTATGGGTCACACCGAGGTGCTCCTCCGGATCCACCACCGCGTCTGCTGGTGTCAGTGCACGATGACCAGCGTACCCGTGCATCGGTGTAAAGTACTGTGGGGTATATGCAAAAACCTGATTCTGATGCAAGGAGAGAGAGGGGGTTGTATGATGAACTAAGTGAGGTGCAGTGGGAGCGGGGTGCCGCTGCGGTCCCGGGACAGATCCAGGGAATAAGGCTTGAGGATGTGATGCCCCTGCCATGACCAGAGGCTGGCCACCAGGTGCATAGGAGGTATGTTGGGCAGTGACTAGTGGGGGTGTTGTAGGCGAAGCTGGTCTTGCCATCGCCAAGGCTGCGAGGAGCTGGGGAGATGGTTGAGGAGGCAGTGCAGTGGGTGCATCATGACATGCAAGGAGAGGCGACAGAGGGACCTCTGGACTCGCAGGGGTAGCGGAGGAAGTTGGAACGATACAAAAGCCCATGCCCCGGAGCTTTTGAGCAAACTCGAGAAATTACGGGGTATGGAGAATATGGGACACCTCGATGGCGGCACCAGAGGTCAAGGCCAAAGGCACGGGAGATTCAAGAGGAGGCAGAACTCCAAGCTGTCCAGTGGAAAGAGATCCTATCAAAGGTGTCACCGCAGACGACCGGGTGTCAAAAGTGACAGATCGAGCTAGGGGATAAGTCAGGGGTGGGGTCTTCGGAATGCGCGCGGCCGTCACAGCAACGACCTTGATGACCGACTCTGCAGTGGTGTGAGCCTGCCAATTTTCGGTACCCAAGGGATTCCCGATCATCAGGAGATGATGGTCGGGAGGAGTAACAGAGGCCGAAGAGGTCACTGTCAAAGGCGGAATTGAGGAGGCAGTAACCTCCGGAGCAGCAGAAGTCAAGAGCTCACCAAAGTGTTGAGCCATGGCAGAACGAGAACGAGTGAGAATTGGACTGCAGCGACAAGACAAAGGATGGACCTTAGGACGAGCTATCGTCGAAGGCGACGGGTAGCTCGGGAAAGGATGATCGAGATCGGTCACCAAAGGGGAAACAAAGAAAGAGGACTCTCGAGCTCTGGTCGAGGAACTCGCACAACAACCTGTGAAAAGAGCGACAGGATTCAAGAAAACCTGATGTGAGTAAAACATGATACAAATGCAATGTTATTAGGGTGGCATGAATGTCACACATGCACATGAATGCAACTAATATGCTCTCTCTCACCAACTAAGTGTTTCCTAGAAGGTCCTCTACTCTAGGATCACACATGGGTAAGTAGGTCTCCGACTCAGGCTAGAAAGTAAAGGTCCTCGCTCTAAATCCTGGCCAAAGCGTAGGTAGTGAACGAGTGGTGCGTTGGTGGCCTCGTCTCCTGCAGTAGCATGGAGCTGTACCCTCTTCTAACACCGACACGACCCCGGACAAGGGGGGACAAACTAGCAACACGCCCTACGCCAAAGCTATAGAACGGATCACCAGAGTTGCCCTTCGCAGACTGTAGGTGGACTCAGAGGAGAAGAATGCATGCCCTATATGATCAATCATGCAATATGCTTTAATGTCTTTTACTTGCATTTTATTAACTAGGGGGAGAGTTCAGTTTGGTCTCTAGTTTCGCCTTATTAATTGTTCTCTGAGTTTGTATGTTTTATCTTAACTAGAAGGGGGAAACAAACATGTCTCTACTCTCCTAAGCATGTCAAATGCGAAAAAGGGAAGAAAACACACAAGTAAGGCAGGCAAGCAAGCAACAAACAAAAGGCATGATCATGGCATGTGCAAGTGTCGTGACATCATGATTGTGAAAATGAAAACATCCATCACATCAAAAGGCATGATATATAGCATGTGTGTGCAGTGACATAGCAAATGTGTGAAATAAAGTGCAAAAGGCTAGCTAATTAGACAAACAATCACCAACAAAGCAAGCAAACAACAATTGAAGTCAAAGCAAGAGAAAAGGACTTGCCTGAAAGCTGGAATCTAGTTATCCCCAGGGGAGTCG
This sequence comes from Posidonia australis, assembly GCA_024699735.1. Lineage (NCBI taxonomy): Eukaryota > Viridiplantae > Streptophyta > Magnoliopsida > Alismatales > Posidoniaceae > Posidonia > Posidonia australis. Next base: position 6,532 of record JAMKQA010004482.1, on the reverse strand, counting down.
CCAATTCTGTGACCATGCCCACCCGAGGGAGGGGGAAGGAGATCACAGCCAAGCTAAGATGGCGAAGGCGCAAGGAAAGATAAAAGAAAAGAAAAGGAGTCACTACCTAGTCTTTTAAGGGAAAGACGAGGAAAACCGCAAAAAGATGAATGCTTGGAGTGCAAATGCGAAGGCTGGATGTCTGCTAACCAGATGATGGGTAAGGATTCCAATTACATACGAGGAAGGTGTTAGGCACCCTCGTACACCCGAGAAACTCGATCTTTCTAGTCCAATTGCTTGCTAAAGGCTAGATGAATGTTTGCTAAACCTGGATCATGCTCTAATCATGCTAATATGTATGCCATGACAAGACTAAATGGATGTGCAAGACGATATGTGAAAATTGCAGAAAGACCCACAAGAATTGACAAAATTGCAGAAAACCACATGAAATGACGATGTTTCAGTAAGGAATGCCTCGAAAAATCATAATGATGTCAAAAGGATGAAAAGTAAAGTCAATCTAAGTCCTCGAAATCATGGAAAAAGTCATGAAAATCAAAAGGAGAAAAATAATCCGTGGTGGGGACAAATGTCGGCCCTCGGGCCTGTTAATGTACGCCTTGGGGCGATGAAATTCGAATCAAATCGAAAATATGAAATTTAGGATCAAAACCAATCAAATCGGATATCAGACGAGAAACTCTGAAAACAGAGTGGATCGGAATCATGTAAAAAGTCATGAAAATCAAAAAGGAGAAAATAATTCGTAGTAGGGACAAATGTCGGCCCTCAGGCCTGTTAATGTACGCCCTGGGGCGTTAAAATCCAAATCAAATCAAAAATCTGAAATGTAGGATCAAAGCCAATCAAATCGGATATCGAATAAGAAACTCTGAAGACAGAGTGAATCGGAATCATAGAAAAAGTCATGAAAATCAAAAAGAAGAAAATAGTCCGTAGTAGGGACAAATGTCGGCCCTCAGGCCTGTTAATGTACACCCTAGGGCGATGAAATCCAAATCAAATCGAAAATCTGAAATGTAGGATTAAAGCCAATCAAATCGGATAATAGACAAGAGACCTTAAGAACAAAGTGAAGAAATGAAATCCATGAAAGAAAGACATGAGATGTCGGCTCGCCGAATAGGAATAAATGTGAAGATGAAAGGGTAAAAAAACAAAGATAAGTGCCTAAATGTGCAAAAACTCTAGAAAATAGCTGAAACAAGGACAATGTGAGACTACATGCAAAGAATAAGATGTTTGCTCATGAATTGGGGCACAAGGGCAATTTGGTCATTTTCCCTGGTCAAAGATGACAAGTGCTTGCATGGGAGCGATGCATGGCCTAAGATATGTCAAAATATATGCTAACTAGATAATGTCATTTGCAAAAAACCGGGAGAAGAAAAATCACCAAAAGGATGTAAATGCAATAAATGACAATCATAGGAACTAAAATGCAAAATTCGCGAAAAGAGTGAGAAACTGGATGAAAAACAGGTTCATGATCCTTATTCTAACAAGCAAATGATGGGTACAGTGTCAATGTGGCACAAGGATGTAAAAATTGCACTTGGATAATTTCTTGAAAATTTAGGGACTAAACTGCAAAATTTACACATGAGTGCAAATGCGGCCAAAAATGATGCTTAAATAGATTCCATGATTAAATGCAAAATAAGAGTGAAAAACATCCCCAAAATGTGATAGAAAGCATTTAAAAACCCTAAATGAGGGATTAGAAATAAATTAAGGGCCAAAATGTAATTTCATGTTCAAAAATGCTTTAATGTGAATCCAGGGGCCTTTCTGCAAAATTTCAGGGTCTGGTTGTGACAAAAATCAAGCTTTTATGTTGGTCAGGACAATTATGAAGTTTCTTGAGGTTTAAAGTGCAAAATTTATAGTGAAAACTCATTTTTAAAAGTTCTAGGAGTTAAATGCAAATTTTTAGGACCTAATTGTAGAGAAATTTCTATTTCCCTAAAGAACAGCGTAATTTTTAAAGAATCCAGGACTCAAACTACAAAATTCACAAAGGATAGACATTCCAGAAAACTTCAGGGGTTTAAATGCAAATTCCCTGGGACTTAAATGTGATAAAAAATCGATTTTATTGATCATCAGTGTAATTTTAAAGACATTCAGGATTCAGGATGTAAATTTTACAAAGTAAACTTGTTTCAGAAACACTCAGGGACCTAAATGTAAATTTCCAGGACTTAAATGTGATAAAAACCCAATTTTAATGATTATCAGTGCAATTTTAAAGACATTCAGGTTTCAGGATGTAAATTTTATAGAGAAAACTTGTTTTAAAGACATCTAGGGGTAAATGTAAATTTTCAGGACTTAAATGTAATAAAAACATGCATCAATTTGCAAAAAAATAAAAGATGAACTCTTCAAGTGGTCAGATGCAAAATTCACAGGCAAATTAAAAGAATAAAAATTATTTTAAAACTGTAAGGACTAAAATGCAAATGTGTGGACCCATATGTAATAAAAAAAGATTGAAATGTAATAAATAAAGGACCTAAAAGTAATAATGAAAAATTAATATGAATGGGCCATAAAAGGCCTATTCAAAGATCACCGGAGGTCGCCGGCGACCATCTCCGACGACCTCCCAGGGGTACTCCTGGGGCTGGCTGGGCTCGGGACGGCCGGAGGAGCGTCACGGCTGCACGGCGGAGCTCCGGGGAGCATCGGCAAGGCTTGAGGCGGTCTAGATCGTTCCCCCCACCTCGCGCTCCGGCGAGGGGGACTGCGGCGGTGGCTGGGACGTCGTGGGGTGTCGGACCAGCAGTGGAGCGGCGCGGGAAGCTTCGGCACGTGACGGGGAGTCCTCCAGAAGCCTTGACGTGGAGGAGGGAGCGTCGGAGCACTCCAGCAGTCTCTCGTCAGTGAGTGGCGGCAACTACAGTGGCGGCGACGATGCGGCGCCGAGCGGAAGCTTCTCTGGGCAGAGGGCACTGAGGGAAGAAGGGAGAGGAAGGAGCGGAAGAGGAGAGGAGGGGCCTGCCCACAGTTGGGCTCAAAGGCCGCCGGCGATGGTAAACCCATCGTCGGAGAAGGGGGCTGGAGACGTGTGGGGAGCCTAACTCCCTCGCGACGCGTCCTGGAGCCCCTAGGGGGCTCTGGGATGATGCTATGAATTGAAATAGAGGGGGAGAAGAGTACCTGTCGAGTGTGCTGTCTCTCCACAGTGCACGCCGGCGGATCGATGGCGAGGCTCCGGCAGCTCTGATCGCTGGCTGACGGTGGGGGCTTTTGGAAAAAAGGGAGAGGAGGCTCTGGCTGGGCTTAGGGGTCGCTGGTGAGGAGGCTTGGAGGCTTGCAGGAGGTTTGAAACTCGGGAATTGGTTTTGGCCGAAAAGTTCTTCTTTCTGTTGACGGCAAGGCTTCTTATACTCCGGCGAGGCGATTCTCTGCCGTTGATCCTCCTCACCTCAACCCATCAGCGCCGTTGGATCGGGCGTGAGCTGGAGGTGGTTGGCCAAGTATCTCGGAGGCTGAGATTTGCTCCGGATTTATCGGAATTGCTCGTCTGATTTTTCGTCGGAAAAACAGGATCGCCGGAATTATTTTTGACATTTCTAAAGTTTGAAATTGCATTTTTGAATGAACAGTAATGGGCTTAACGGGCTTAGGGTTTTGTGATTTTTGTTTTGATTTTTGTTTTGGTTTTTATTTTGGACTTTTTAGGGTTTTAATTTTAGGATTTTAATTGAACTTTATGGGTTTAATTTAATTTTTTAATTTTGTGATTTAAGGTTTAATTAAGGTTTTAATTGGTTTATGTTTGATTTTTTAGGGTTTTGGTTTTAAGTTTTAATTAGGGTTTTGAATTTTATTTTAGACTTTTTGTTTATGTTTTTATGATTTTAATTAGGTTTGTGATTAAGGTTTAATTAGCTGGTTTTTAATTAATTGTTTTGGGTTTTCTTATTTATTTTGTTTGGAATTTTTTAGGGATTTTAGGGTTTTAAGTTTTTTAATTAGAATTTTGTGAGTTAAATGTGATTATTAATTTTGGATTTTGGGTTTTATTTAATTGATTAGGGTTTTGAGTTTTAATTAGGGTTTATTTAGAGATTTTTGGATTAATTAGTGTTTATGGAGTTATTAATTGGGATTTTTGTGTTTATTTAGGATTTTTGTGTTTATTTAGGGTTTTTGGATTAATTAAGGTTTTGAATTTTTATTAATTAAGATTTTCAATGGATTTTAACTTTAATTAGGGTTTTTACTTATCTATTTGGATTTTTAAGTGATTTAATTTGAATTAAGCTTGAATTAGGGTTTTGTCTTATTTAATGGATTTTAATTTCTTTTCACTTGATTAGGGTTTAAAAATTTGATTAATTAGGGTTTTATTGGACTTTAGGTGGATTTTAGCTAGATTAAGTGGGTTTTAGAGTTTTATTTGTTTTATTTACTTTTCAGTGGATTTTAAGTTGGATTAAGTATTTTATTTGGTCAAGTGGGCTAGTGTGGGCTTAGTTAGACTTGTGTGGGCTTAGGTTTTGGTGGTCGCAACCAGAGCATCAATCGAAGGAGCCTGCTGCTGTAGACACCCCAATTTTGAGGTGATTCATTGATAAGGCTCCAATTGTTGCTTTGGATATGGCTGACCCTTGGACTAATCCCTAAGCCCATAGCAAGCCCACAGCCCAGTTAGAAAACCAGACCAATAGGGGAGAGCACTTAACTAGCACACCAACCTAGCACACCTAGCTAGCACACCAACCTAGCACACATAGGTGGTGCACTTAGCCAGCGCACATCCCTGGCGTACAACGCTGCGCAGGCTGCGACTGCTAGCTTTCCACCTTCCTTGGTTGTTACCTCCAACAGCGAATGTGCCGTGGAATATTCCAGGCTTTTCGTCTGCGAGGCTCTCCTTATTCCCGTAACTCACCCCTGAGAGTTCCCTATAAAAGGACCCCCATAGGTAGCCTTGAAGAGGGATGAAAATCCTGAGAGCTGAGAATCCTGAGTAGAAACCTTGCACCCAGCCATTTTCTGCTCTGAAACCTGACCTCTACACGAGCCTCTCCACTAGTCCAGCAGCTTATTTTCATTCCCTGGAGCACCTTCTTGCGTCCTAGAGCCTTCCAAAGCAACGAGGATCTTCTTATCTCTGATATTGCAAGAAGGAATACTTCGTGAGGTAGGCTTTCTACCTCCCTTTTTATTTTCTAAATGTCATTTCAGAACTGAATAAAGCATGCTTAAAACCTTTTGTATGAATTATTCTGTTCCATATGTTTTGAAGTTTTCATCATATCATGCTCGCATTCTATGCAAATGATCTCCATGCCCATCTATGTTCACATTTCTAACATGTAATCAGCATGAGCTATTGTTTCCTTGCATATAACATTTTGCCATGCACCATGTATTCCCTTGCACGTAGAAGCATGTGCATCTGATCATCATATATACATGTTTTGATTCGTTTTATCCAGATCATGCTTGTTCTTAAGTATTTCACACGTTTTCATGCATAAACCCATCAACCTGCTTTGGCTTCAAATGCTTTGTTTTCATGATGATCCTTGACCCTATGCACTCGCAACATGTTTCCCAGTTTTTATCCTAGCATGAGCCTTTTAGCACTTGCATAGATCCCCCTTTTATCTCTGCTGGGCGGGTTCTGGATCAGGTCACAGTCTGATCCAGACTCCTAGGGGCGCACATCCCAGTCGCACCTAACCCGCGCACTAGTCTGGCGCACTCAGCAGGTGCACCAGACTGGTCAGAGATCAGAGCACTTGCATTTAGCACCATACTTGCATGGCTTTATCGCAGAGTTTTGAGCTTGTTTCTTTCTGATTGATTCTCTGGTTTGCCAAGATGCCACCTGTGTGTTTTCAACTTTCGATCAGACTGTTTTTCTATTGGTTTTCTCTGTTTTATTATTCAGCTCCAGGCTGAATCTGGTAGACTGGTTGCACCTTACTCCCTTGTGAGAACCATGTGCATCAGTTCATGATCCAGAAGCTTGGCTGAATCATTGCTTTCTGCATCTAGTTCAAATAGATGAGATCTTGTGTGAGGCTTCAGGCCCTTGAGCTTGAGGTCATTACATTGCATTTTGCATTTTTTAACTCTTTCAAGGCTTCTTTTCCGAACTTCTCCAAAATGATTCTGCTGCATGCTTTTCCAGAGTACACCCTCTGATGTTTTGCTTCACTTGGCTTTCTGTTTTGCCTCTGCATACATTACTGGCCCACCTAGATGCACCTAGGCGGCGCTCCAAACTGACGCATCAGTCTGGCACACCAAACAGGCGCAGTAGCCTGTTTCTAGTAGCACACAACATGTTTTTCAAATGTTTTGCTTACTTTCTCGATCCGATTTGCTTCTGGGTTTTCATCATATTTTCTTCCTTGATGCATTAGGAAGGCACATCTCTGTTTTCAGCAGTTTTCCTGCACTTTAGCTTGCATTTAGGCATATAGAAAGCAAGGATGATAAATCGCTCAAGATATTAGATCTTTGATCTTATTATGCAATATTCTTGCATCAACTCTTG
>JAMKQA010004481.1:0-11435 GCA_024699735.1 Posidonia australis | reverse complement strand
CAAATTAGATTCTTTGTAATTTGATTTTAAGGATTTGTATTTTTGATATAATTCATTGAATCCTTCAATTAATTCATCCATAGAATAATCTTCATTAGCTTGGGATGAATCGCAAGCATCCACTAAGGCCATGAAGCACATATTTGCTTTTTCCTCATCTGAAGATGAATCTTCATCGGAAGATGAATCACTTTCATCCTAGGTTGCTTGAAGGGCCTTCTTTTTATTCTTGTTATCCTTTTTAAATGTTCTAGTTTTTAGTAAGGGACAATCCTTTTTAATATGTCCAGGTTTATTACACTTGAAGCATAGAGGGGCTTCAATAATATTCTTTTCTTTTGAAATTTTTCTCTTTTTATAAATTTTCTGAGTCAGTTGTGGTTTTTAAGACAATAGATTTCTTGTTAAATGATTTTTCATTTTTTTTTCCTTTCATTTGCACTTCATAAGATGTAAGATTTCCAATAAGATTCTCAAGTGAGTAGGTAGAAAGATCCTTAGCCTCTTCAATAGCCGTGGTTTTCTTCTCCCAATCGAGAATAAGAGACTTAAGAACTTTTCTAACAAGCTCACTTTGGGAATATTCTTTACCTAGAGATTTTAAGGTGTTGGTGATCTCATTAAATCTAATAAACATATCACCTATGGTTTCATTTTGATTCATTTTGAATAATTCATATTTGTGGACTAGCATGTTAATTTTGGTTTCTTTTACTTGATTAGTTTCTTCACGAGTTACTTGTAAAACATGTCAAGCTTCATATGAGATTTTACAATTAGAAATTCTATTAAATTGTTCTTATTTTACAGCACAAAATAAGATATTTAGACCTTTTACATCTACTTGAGCTAGGATTTTTTCTTCATTGCTCCATTCTCTAAAAGATTTTGAGCTTAAGGTGAAATCATTTGTAACAACATCCCATAACTTAAAATTTATAGATTTTAAGTAGATTATCATTCTACACTTCCAATAGTTGTAATTTATTCCATCAAACAATGGTGGTCTATTTATGCTTTGACCTTCTACAATGTTGTGATATGAGGGAGAAGCCATCTAGTAGACAATTAGTCTATATCTAGATAACCTTGCTCTGATACCAAGTGTAGGATACTAAGACTTCTCTAGAGAGGGGTGAATAGAGAATCTTTGATTTTTGATTAGTTTTAACGTTAATATGTAAATTTAAGAAGATAAAAATTAATCACATACACATTCAACCACAAGTACTCCGAGAATTTATAGTGGTTCAGCCAACCCCGGCTTAGTCCACTCCTCAAGTTCCTCACTTGAGACTTAACCCTTTTATTCAATAACTAGAATTTTACAAGCAACTAATTTACCTTACTGGTAGCCTTGAATTACAATTTCCTTCTCCTTCCCGGAGAATAACTCAAAGCACTTGAAGGCGAGAGTGACCTTTGAACACCTTGTGATCTCACTCTTACTTGTCGGAATGAAAGTTGAAGCTCTTTGTACTTGAAGCGAAGTATTGATGGATTTTTGACTCACTCACTTGAAGCACTAGAAGTATGATAGCTCAATGAAAATTCAGTGGTTTGTGAGCTACATATGGACCTTAATTTATAGTGTTAGGCTTTCCTCTAAGTGTGACTAACGACTAGTAAATCTTTTGTTTACTGACATAAGATTTGGTATGCCAAAAATATTCGGTCGACCAAAATATGTAACGGTCAAGTTAATTCGGTATTCCGAAATATTTCGGTGTGCGGAATTTGCTTTCTACTTCCTTGTTCCTTGAATTTCGGTGTACCGCCTGATGTACCATTTTCTTCTGATTCGGTATTCCAAAAATATTCGGTATGCCATTTTGCTTGCAGCTTCATTTCCTCTTTGAATTTCTGTGTGCCGTTTGATGTATCGTTTTCTCCTGAATCGGTATTCCGAAAATATTCGGTATGCCGATTTACATGTGACTTACATATCCTTTCTTCCTTTACATATCAATACAATTTTTATATCTCATGAATACAAATATGTGATCTTTACATCTCATAACACATACTTTCTTCATATGGCCTTATATAGTCACCTGTGTTTAATCACACTAAAATTGTTATCATCAAAATAAATATAAGATTTTTCAACATCCCATACAGCCACAAACCCTAGAATCAATGGATGAAGCGAATGGGGAAAAAGGGAAAGAAGGAGAAGAAGGAAAGTGGGCATCAAATCCCAACTATACCTCTCTTTCTCTTTCTCCCAAGTACCCATTGACCACCAAAGGGCATCCATACGCAAGCCAAGGACGGGGCAAGGAAGGAAGGGAAGGAAAATCCCCCGAAATGCCACCTCCAGGCACTTATATAGGCAGCAACCACACTCAAAATGTTATACGTCGTCGATCGGGTGTTCAACATTGAACACCTCAATGTAAGCGTTCAACCAGGTCTCAAATGTTAAATGCAAACTCCACGACGTTCAACACAAAATAGTTCACAGGCTATGTTTAACACCTTAAGATTCCAGAAATCTACAACTTAAGTGTTGACTTTTAGAGCTTCGAGAAATTTCTCCTCTAGATGTTGAACGCACGATATCTAGCGTTTAACATAGAACATTGGCCACCTAACGTTCAACACCTTAGAAATGCATTCCAGGTATAAAACGCTACCAACTGAGTGTTTAACGTTAGACATCCCACATTAGGTGTTCAACACTCTAAAATTCTAGAGTTAAATTTTTGACCTACAATGCTGCCAAAAATCCAAGTCGTCACACCAATTCTCAACGTCGTTCTCTTACTACTTTCAACATGAATAAGATGTCTTTAGGTCCTACTACCATTATTCGTTATTTTGGGTCTTTTGACATTTGACATCATTGATTAGGTCATGTCTGTTCTTCTACTCTAACTCGAATATTTTCAAACTTTTCTTTACCTTACAATTAGAGTAAATCTCAACATTTGTGTCATGCTTCTATTTAAGTGCCAAAAGTCATAGACTTCCTTTGTCTCCTACCAATAGTACTAGTAATAAACCTTTTGAATTTGTTTTCTCATATGTTCAGACATCTCCAATACTTTCTACTAAAGGTTATTGAAATTTTGTCTCATTTATTGATGATTACTCATATATTGTATGGATTTTTCCTTTAGTTCAAAAATTTGAAGTATAAGATATATTCCTTCAATTTAAAGCTTTTGTCAAAACTCAGTTCTCCACTGATATTAAATCACTCCATTCTAATTGGGATGGTGAATACAAAAGACTTAGTGTTTTATGCAAAACTTTGGGAATTATTCATAAACTATCTGCTCCATATACTCCTTAGCAAAATGGTAATCCAGAAAGGAAAAATAGGCACTTAATGGAAACAAGACTTGCTCTTCTAACTCACAGTGGATTACCTACCAAGAATTGGATCTTTGCTTTTCAAACTGCTACCTATATTACCAATCTATTACCTTCTTCAGCAATTCAATTTGAAATTCCACTTCAAAACTTGTTTCAAAAATCAACCAAGTACGATTTTCTGAAGTCTTTTGGATGCATTTGCTATCCTTTATTAAGACCTTACAATAAGCTTAAATTACAAGCATGGTCTTCTCAACATGTTTTCCTTGGCTATAGTCCTTATCATGCCTAAAAGTGTTTAGATACTTCTTCTTGAAAAATTATCATAGCTAGGCATGTTTTGTTTGGTGAAACACTTTTTCCTTTTATTCAAAACAAATTTACCTCTTCTTTATCTTCCTTGCAATGTTCTACATCTTCTGCTAGTAATGATGCTCTTTCTCCTTCTTTTCCTTTGTCTGCTTCTACTATTGATTCTTGTAATCTATCCACTTCTTTTGTCCCTACCGAAGTGAACACTTCTGTGATCCTAGTGCTATTCCAAGTTCTAGTTCTTCTTCTCCTTCTTTTACTTCTATTCCAAGTTTTAGTATTGATTGTCCTTCATCTTCTGTGCTTCCTATTTGTAACTCATCTCCTTCTATTTCTAGCTCACCTATTCCTTCTACTCCCACCTATGCTCCTTCTACTATTTCTATTCCTAAGCAACCTCGGAGAACACACTCTATGGTTACTAGATCCATGAATGGAATTTCCAAGAAGAAGGCTTTTCAAGTGACCTTACATCCTATTCCAAAGGCATTGATAGTTATTATAAACCATCCTACACCTACTTGTGTTTCTCAATCCTTAAAAGATCCTATGTGGCAAATTGCTATAGCTATTGAGTTTGAGGCTTTGATGAAAACAAAGACTAGGTCATTAGTTCCTAAAAAGGATAATATGAATGTCATAGGTTGTAAGTGGGTATTCAAAGTCAAAAGAAAGACTAATGGATCTCTAGATAAATAAAAAGTTTGATTAGTAGCTAAATGCTTTCATCAAAGAGAAGGGATAAATTACTATGATACATTCATTCGTGTAGTCAAGGCCACTACAATCATATTAGTATTGAGCCTTGCTATATCAAAAGGTTGGAGTTTGAGGCAACTTGATATTCAAAATGTTTTTCTACATAGAGATTTAACTAAAGATGTATACATGACACAACCTATAGGATTTGTACATTCAAAATATCCTTCTTATATCTACAAACTTAATAAATCTCTTTATGGGCTAAAGCAGGCCCTAGAGCCTGGTACATTGCATAACTTATTGCTGGATAATGGTTTTATCAATTCTAAGATAGATACATCTCTGTTCATATGTAATAGGATTGACATTTTGATATATTTCTTGATTTATGTGGATGATATTTTAGTAGTTAGTAACAATGATGCAGTTGTGAAAGATCTTTTGCTAAAACTGAAGAGTGTGTCTTGTATTAAAGATCTTGGTTTTCCTCATTATTTTTTCAGAATTAAGGTGTTGCATGAGTCTACTGGTTTATATCTGTCTAAAGTACATTCTTGACCTTTTGTTGAAAACAAAAATGGACGTAGCCAAGCCTATAGCTACACCAATGTCTACTACTCCTTTGTCAAAGTTTCAAGGAGAACCCATTGACGGATGCAATTCAATACAAGCAGATAGTTGGCAGTCTTTGGTACCTATCCATAGCAACACCTGACATTGCCTTTTTAGTTAATAAGCTATGTCAGATGATGCAGGCTCGTACTATAGATCATTGGTTTGAAGCAAAAAGAGTGTTAAGGTATCTTAAAGGTACTCTCAACTATACCATGCACTTCTCTTTTGGTTCTTCTTGTTAATTACAAGCTTCTTCATATTCTGATTAGGCTAGTAGTTTTGGTGATCGATGTTTACTACTAGCTTTGTGATATATTGCGGATCTCATCCTATTTCTTGGTTGTTTAAGAAGCAAAATACAATAGCTAGGTCCTCCACAGAATGCAATGCGAGTGTAAGGCTATAGCTAATACATCTACAGAGCTTATTTGGTTAAAGTCGTTACTTGCTGAGAAGGGTATTTTTCATCATCATCTGCTTACTCTATGGTGTGATAATCTTGTGGCCATTTATCTTACTGCTAATCTTATTTTTCATGCTTGGACTAGATATTTAGAAGTAGACTATCATTTTGTAAGTAATCAAGGACAATATGCTCTTAAAGTTCAATTTGTTCCTACCAAGGAGTAGCTTGTAGATGGTCTTACAAAGGCTCTCACTAAGACAACATTCTTTCAATATCAAGAGCAAACTTCATGTTGTTCCACTTCCATGAGTTTTAAAGGGGGATGTCAAGGATTAGCCTTTATGTTATTTATGTTATATTGTAAACCATTGGCTCTATGAGGTCTGTGATTATTTAACATCCTCTGATTGTTACACTGGTCTCCATGTATCCCTCTTTTACTAAAAATAATAGACTCTAACAACTAGATTGGATATGAAATTTAGATTTCACTCATTAGCTATTCTCGCAAGCAACAATAATTAACTGCCCATGGTTGCCTATCATCTCCGTGGTTAAGGGGGTAGGATAGGATAAAGAGTGATTCAATACTAATATATTATGATACAATCTCCAATCAAATACTAACATAATAGTCAGAATCTGGTACCTAACGATCGATTCAATATCAACGTAGTGACGATATTCTGCTACAACATTTTTTGCGTGAATCCAATTAGAAGTATAGAACACCGAGAAATTATTGTATAGCTATAACACTACGATATGCTAGATATTTCATGTTTTTTTTTTGGAGACGCGGCGACCTCTGTTTTGAGGGCAGATGTAATACGCGCTTTGTATAACAGAACATAAACAACATCCATAACTAAATTTAAACCCATTACATGGGATGCTTGATGCTTTATATAACAGAAGTTCCCAATTTCTCGAGGATTTTCACGTGTTAGTGCTGCAAATCTACAACTTTCGTGCTAGAACAAAAAATATCCTTTGACAAGGGAAATAGCCTATTTATCTTATTGTTCTCTATAAGGCCTTTTCAGTCAGTCTCAGCATGACCGGGGCCGAAACTTCCAAATGAAAAACGCAGAAGTCAGTAGAAGCGGCAAAATGAAAAGAGTACAAATACTCGCAAAATTGCAGTTCTAATAAGCTTACAAAGAATACGCCACTCTAAGACTAATTTCAGTCATTTTTGTTCTTATACATATGATAAAAAGAACTAATACAACAACCTGTGGTCACCTGAGATCAGCTAACAAAACTTACAATACAAAATTTAAAAGAATTTAAGGTGAAGAAGAAGACGGGGGCCATCCAAGTTCAACTGGAGGCTAAACGCAACTTCCACAACTGCTTGGTTGCCACTAGGATTTTCTCTCCACTAGTTGATTCCGGTTCAGCCTCATGTATCTCCACCGTCCACCTAATTGCACGAGCAATGCGCCCAACCTTGTCAATCACCTCAGGAGCATCTCGAATTAAAGCAGTCCCTCCTGGACGCAAAATCCGATCAATCTCCACCATCAAATCAACAAGGTTACACCTGAGGCAACATCACAAAATTAAATAGTTAGTTGCTAATAAGTGCAACCGGACATGAAAAATATAGGAAATGAAAACGCACAAAAGAGATGAGAGCAGAAAACTCTGCAAAAGAATCCTCTTACACGTCTTTATGGTATTCTGAGGTACATTATGGATTCTGAGCAGAAAACTCTGCAAAAGAATCCTCTTACACGTTTCAATTAATCTACTGTTCCCCTTCTCGTAAAAAAACTTGAATTCATTGAAAAATCTCTCATGAAATGAATGAAGCTTGAAAATGTTGAAATCTCATTTAACATAAATATATATAATGGATCCATTTTCACACAACAACATGGCCGAAGGCATTGATGTAGACATTAATTTTCGACAACTTGGTGCAACGAGTACAAGCTCACATCGGTTTACAGAGAAGATGCTGCAAATGTTCTAGTTATATTATAAGATAGGACTTCTACAGCTCAATCAAGGATGCAAGAGTAGGCTTCCATTGTTCACCAGACGCAAATGGACATTTAGCAGTCTATTAGTGAGCATTTTCCTCATCCTCTTGTGCAGTCCCTGTTGATTATAGTTTCCTTGATCTTTAGATGTTCCTTTTTTGTTATAGAATCCACTAATTCTTGTTAGCACTCGTTTTATGTCTGATTGGTGATGAAAATGAAATGGGAAAACCAATGGCTGTCTCATTATCCATTGAGATATGTATGCCAGGGGAAACTTCCGTATCATTGTGTTCTGTATTAAGTAATGTGCAATTTTGGTTTGTTTGTAATTGTTGAGTAATTGATATATTGTTAAGAGGGTAAATGGATCCACCTAGGGATCCATATACCCATGTGTACATGTAACTTCTACAAGTAGAGGATTAGCACTAATCAATCAGAACCTTTTGCCACCTTTTTACACTAACATGGTATCAAAGCATAAGTTAAAAGATCTCATCAAACCCTAAGCTCCACCCACCACCACCACCCGCAGCCGATGTTTCTGGCCTGTTTTTCTGGATTGTTCTTCTCCTCTGGTCAGATCGACCACTTCCTGATCTGATCGGCCCATTTTTTTCCACTTTGGTAGGGCTAACAACCCTGCCAGTGGCCTGCCAGCAACCTGTGATGGGCGTATGCGCCCTGCCTGGCCATTTCCTGTCTGCCTGCTGCCTGTGAAGGTCTCAGATCTTCACTTTGTGTTCGCTGTGAAGAATACTGCCTGCCTGTTGTGCAATTTCAGACCTGCAGCATCATATTTTGTGCCCATTCAGGCCTTACTCAGACCTGATTCTGGTGGTTTGAAGAGCCTAAGTGGCACCTTCATCAAACTAAATGGAAAAAACTATCTACTTTGGTCTCAAACTTTTGAGACATTTCTCAATGCTTATCACAAGATCCGACATCACCCAAGGTCCCCCGGATATGAAGGTCATTGTTTTTTATTACTGGTTCGCCAATGACTGGCATAATCTAATGGTTGGTTAACAGTATGGAGGAAAACATTTTGAGAGGAGTGATGATGTTGAAGCCAACCAAGAAGACATAGGATACACTCAAAAGCACATACAGTAATGAAAAGAACATTTCACAAGTTTGTGAGCAACTCGTCACCCTTCGACAAGGGAATGTTTCTATTCAAGACCTCTACTCCTCCCTACAAGCCCTTATGGATCAATGGAAGATATACCAATCATTGATGGCTGACATCTTCAAAATGAGGAAGTACCATGAGGAACTCACTGTAGCCGTCTTCCTCTTGGCCAAAGATTTCATCCCAGATACATAGCCAAATTCTTGGGGCAAACTCTATACGTTCCATGGAGAACACGTTCTCTCGTGTCTTGTAGATATCTACTGGCACGCTTATCACTGTTCAGGATCAGTCTGCCAAGGTGAGCTCTACTAGAGGTTGTGGCTATGATTGGGACCGACCCTCCAGGAAAGACCACGAAAATCATGGAAATAGGAAATGTGAACATTGTAGCCACACCAACCCTGAGAAGTGTTAGGAGAAGTTTGAAAAACCTAAGAGGGCAAAGAATGTTGCGATAGTTGACTTCTCTACTGCCTCCACAGCCACTGAGTCAATCATCATCTCTCAAGAGGAATACGAGTGTCTTTTACAAGACCAAGCATCGCAATCCACTGCCACTACTTCCCACGTCTCCACTCCAAATACTAGTGCATTCTTAGTTTTAAAAGACAATTCCTATATTATAGACTCAGATACTTCAAGCCATATGATAGGTACCCAAGACCTTTGCTCATCCTTCTCACCCAAGTCACCCATTTTGAATGTCTGAATTGCCAATGGTAAATTGTGTCCAGTTAGAGATGGGAGTGGTGGAAGCCACTTCAAAACTTTCATAGGACAAAATCCTTTACATCTCGAACTTTTCGGTTGACCTGTTATCTATTAATGTTGTTACTAAAGCATTACGCTATTCTGTAACTTTTTTCCCTTTTCATTGCATTTTTTAGGACCTAAAGATTAGAAAGAGGATTGATGTAGACCTTAAGCGTAACAGTGCTCTCTTCCTTTTGGTTCGAGATGAAGTTCCTCTGATGTTTGATATCTTTACCTCTACCTCTTCGTTGTTACGACACTATCAACTTGGTCACTTTTCCCTAAAAAAGCTCCAGCAAGACTTGCTATGTATGTCTTTAGAATCGTTTCAATGTGAATCATGTCAATTAAGTAAACAACATCGTACTACCTATCATAGTTAGTCTCGTCTTGTCAATCAAGGTCTATTTGATCTTGTTCATGCAAATATTTGGAGTCCTAGTCGTGTTCCCTCTGTTTATGGTTATTGATACTATATTGTGTTTATTAATGATTTCTCTAGATTTTATTGGGTATATCTATTAAAAGACCAATATTTTGTTGTTACTCGTGTTTTTCACACCAACAATACACTTGAATTTGTTCAATTTAACATTACTTTCTGTTGTGCTTCCTTGGGAATGATTCACCAAACTTTGTGTCCTCACACCTCACAATAAAATAAAAGTGTTGAAAGAAAAACATAGACATATCTTTAATGTTACCCGCACCTTGTTAATCCAAATGAACGTTCTCAAAGTTTTTTATCCAATGCAATTTTCACAGTTGCCTACCTTATCAACAAAATGCCTTCGGTTACGCTTTTTTGGGGAATTCCCTTAAAAAGACTTTCTCCAAATCATCCTTTGTTTCACTTGTTTCCTAGAGTTTTTGAGTATGTTTATTTTGTTCAGGACTTGTCCCTAGGTTTTGACAAACTAACACCTCAATCTATCAAGTATATCTCTGTTGATTACTAAAGAACACAGAAAGGCTACTGTTAAGTCTTATAGGGTATTTAGATATCCATCTAAGGATCCATTTACATACTGTCCTATATATGTACTCTTTGAACCTTAATATGAAGTTAGTTAATTGCTTTTCCCACTTACACATGGTACCACAACACAGGGAGAAACCCTAGCCTCCCCACCACCCAGCAGCCGTCCTCCGCCATCAACCACCGCCTCCGACCGCCGTCGTCGACCGTTCCGTAGCCAGAAACTCGCCAGCACTCTGCAGGACGTCACTGTAGCCACTGGGTTGACGTCTTCAACCTCCGGCGCCTCCTCTTCTCCCTGCCGGAAGCTCCGGTCACGTCTGGCGGCCTCCCTCTTCACCGTCGGCTCCTCTAGGAAGCCTCCGGCAGCCCCTACCAGCCTCCGCTAGCCCTGGTATGCCAATATTCACCGCCGGCAGGCCCTTCTAAGGCCTGTCCAGTAGGTCTAGAAGGGTGCAGTCCCTCTTCTCTCCGTGACGACTCCTGTCATTGCCCTCTTATGTATATCCGTATGTAAACGGAGTATAGAAGATCAGTTCTACCACCACCGGTAAGATTCGGTAGCTCTACTACTGCTGGACGCTACGTATTTCTAGCGTTTTCCTTGGTTTTTTGTTACTACTACTTGTGTTTGTATTCTCCGTCTACATCTTGAGTATTGGGAACACCAGTTCGTATTTTTCAACCTTATCTCAGATCTGATTTCTTCCTTTGCCATGACTTCCTGCGAATCTCTTGTTAAGAATTTGAGCAGTACTTCAGAAAAGTTGAATGGCAAGAATTATCTATTATGATCACAGAATTTTGAAACCTTTTTAGCCGTACACCGCAAACTCAAGCATCTGACCTAGTCTCCTCCGGATGCAAAGGATAGCTTGTATGAAGATTGGTTTGCTGATGACTCAGCCATTGTCTCCTGGATGGTGAATAGCATGGAACCCACAGTTGCCCGTAGTATTATGGTTCTTCGTCTAGCCAAGAAAATCTGGGACACCCTCAAACAGATGTATGGTTATGAGAAGAATATTGCTCGGGTTTATGAAGTATATGAGCGTATCTTTACCTTGAAGATGGGCGATAGTTCAGTCTAAGATCACTTTGGAGTGTTTCGTGCACTTCTGGACGAACTTGAATTGTATCAACCACTTTCTTCAGGTATTACTACCATGCGTAGATACAGAGAGGAACTTGCTGTAGCTGCCTATCTTT
>JAMKQA010004480.1:0-15083 GCA_024699735.1 Posidonia australis | reverse complement strand
AATCATCATTAAAACAATGGATTAAACACAGGAGAGTTACGAGCCTGTGTAACTCGTCGAAACCCAAAACAGACGAAACAGTCGTCCGTTCAGCAGAGACGTTCAGCCTCCTCTCTCCACGTGTGAGCTTCTGAGCATTCCGCTGAGCTCAGATTCTCCAGCAACAGAAGACCGTAGAGCTTCCGTGGGTGAAACGCACGGGCAGGGATGGGCGACCTTTGGATGCGGGAGAGGAATAACACCTTCGGAGGAGAAACAGACGGTGCAGGAACGAACGGCTGTAACAGGCGACCCTTCCTTTCAGCTTCAGCAGGCGAAACGACGCGTCGACTGGCGGTTGCAGGAGCTGCGCAGCGGAAGCTCTCACGCAGTCGGGAGGTTGAAGACGCGGTTACAGTGCGCCCTCTTCAGATTTTTTTTTTTTTTTTTTTTAACAAACGGGCCGAGATAAGGGCCTCAGCCCATTAGCATAAACTTAAGTCATTTAACATATAGTTTTGTGGGGAATGAGGCGTGTGGGTGAGAAATAGTAGTCATCAAAGCATGCATGACATACATAAGAACATATGGAATAGATCCTTGCTCCTTGGCTTGGGTTTGCTCTTTGTTCCTTCCTTGGCAGTTCCTTAAGAGAATGAGAAATAGTAGTCATCAAAGCATGCATGACATACATACAAACATATAGAATAGATTTATTACGCCTTCCCTCAAATCATTCCTAAATGGGAACCAATCCTAGCTTTTTATCATATTACACATATCATGAGTAAAGCTAAAAATCAATTTCTAGAAAATAGCCTACTATTGATTTTAAAATTTCAAAATTCATAATTACCGTAAATAACCACCCACTACCCGCAAAATTCACACACAATAACAACAAACAAACCACAACCCCCCACTTCTTGTATGTCCTTCCCCCATCTACACCCCTCCTCTTCCACCCCATGGTTGCAGCATGCTCTCCTTAGATCCATCCCCATATGAAGATTTGAAGCAGTCATCGCCCTCCTCCCTCGTGTGAACCCCCTACCAACTACACATCTCCATGTCAACACGTAGATCCAGAGCAACCACTACCTTCCTCCCTAGATTGGCGTTGTATCTCCAAAAGAACCAACGTGTCTCATATCTCAACGACGGAGGAGAGGAGGATTTTGAGGAAGATGTTGGTGGAGATGAGGGCCATGATGAAGGAAAGGACGATTGGGATTAGGCCAAAAGGGATGGATTGTTTCCGATAGGGAGCTCTTGTCATATTTTTATGTGGGTATTTTGGTTGTATCTTTTGGTTACATTGACTAGGAGCCTTTCTGCCTCAATTAGACTTGAGATCCAACCTTAATTCGCATAGATCCAAAGCTACCACCTCCTCCTCCCCTCCCCCTCCCCCCCCTTTACTCGCCACACACCCAATGACAACATGCCTCCACATCAACACAACGCCACACACCACCAAAGGCACCATCATCGTCAACCACAACTATCTTAAAAACCAAAAAAGGAACTTTTTAAAATAAATATAATTCTAGTTACAAAACTATTTTTATTCAATTCAATAATACTAAATTAAAATTTCATTATTGTTTCAGTAATAATAAATTATTGACCAATGAATTTTCTTTAACAAAATGTAATTGTAGTTAACTATTTTTTATTCAACTCAGTAATACTAAACTAAAATTTCATTATTATTTTAGTAAGACTAAATTATTGGCCAACAAAGTACTTATTCAGAAGAACGACATTAAGGACAATTTAAGAATTAGTATTATTAAAAGGAAAAAATCCAAGCCTATAATTGCAACAATTAAATGTAATCAAATAAAAAACTAAAATTAAACATTATGAAACTAAATTTACATTTAGTAACACTAAACAAAAAAACAATATAAAGCTAAAATAAAACATTATGAAATTAATACTAAAAAAATTAATACAAAAAATTAAAATTGTCATATTCATCCAAAACATTTAAATAAAATTAATAAAAAAATAAAAATTCAAAAACATAATGCAATTCAAAAATGAAATATATATTTTTTTGGTAAAAAACAAAACCTTCCCTATTAAAAATGCCATAATAACTAACGGAAATCATATTTTTTTTGGAAATTGACAAGTAAAGACTACAAGCAATAACTACCATACATAAATGTAATTAAACAAATATTAAAAAAATTTCCTCCAAAAAGAAAACTACTAGTAATATTAATTCAAAATAAGTAATTTTAAATATGTTTATTAAATTAAAATACAATGTTCCACAACAATCTTCTCTCAAATAAGCTAATTTGAGGGAAAATACAACCAATCTCTTCCATATATATATATATATATATATATATATATATAGAGAGAGAGAGAGAGAGAAGGGTGAGAGAGAGAGAGAGAAATGTTTGTGGAAATGGAAATTTGAAGGAACTATGCATCATTGTTCCAAAAAAATAGCCGTTTAAACTCCAATTAAACATTACCATTTTATGAGTAAAAACAACTACTTTTTAGTATAATGTTAATGACTTCTTGCCATTAACATAATTTGATTATTTAGGTACTTATTTGTTTACTAATGTATGTCACTTATTAGTTATTTAATTTATGTTTATGAATTATCATGGCTAAATGATAATTACACATGTAATCATATTCAAGTTATGTTTTTTTTTAGTAAAGTTACATGAGTTTAAATAATAGTTCCAGATATTGAGGTAATTGTAGAATGTTGTTGGTTATATGTATGCTACATTTATTTTTCTTTATTTTATTTTGATTGTTTTCTCATTAAACCTCCATTTAAACTCCCATTTTTTTCAAAAAACATTTAGAGGCTCAATCGATGTAGAGGTTGTTTTCCGATTTTTAAAACATTGATATGCTTAACATAACCACCCCTTTTCTCAACACAAACCAAAAGGAATATAGTAAATAAGATCTTTGACATTGATAAGGATGATTTTTTTAGGGAAAAACTCAATCCAAGGGTACCACTTCCATTGATAAATAGTATACATAACAGCATAATATTAAAAATTATCAAACTTTATAATCAAACTGCTTAGCTATTTTTATCTATCACTTCCTTGTGGAGCTTAAATAGAACCTATGTGCCTTAAGAGCATCCTCAATTACTAGGAAAACTGACGTAAATGATATTTTAAAATCAGAGGCAAAGAGAAGTTTTAAAAGGGAATTAAATGACCAATAGCAAGACTTGTGACCATCATGCTACGCATTATGTAATGTATATTGCTACTAATATACTGCACAATCAAAAGACAGATTTTTGTGTTTATCAAACACAAGCATAAGGATATATACAAGCAACAGAAAAATACTAGAAATTGATAAACTACTGAATTCATGATAAAACAAGACAAACTAGAATTATAAAAGACAGTTTCATAGAGAATAATTGAGAGGTCACACCTGACTTGTAGCAGCAGTATAAATCTTCTCCTCAAACCGTACTGCAATTTTTTTTAGTTCACCTAGACCCTCAGTGCCAGAGATAGGCAAGTGCCTCTTCAATGTCTCCATTCTAAGCAT
Source organism: Posidonia australis (assembly GCA_024699735.1). NCBI lineage: Eukaryota > Viridiplantae > Streptophyta > Magnoliopsida > Alismatales > Posidoniaceae > Posidonia > Posidonia australis. Next base: position 11,534 of record JAMKQA010004480.1, on the reverse strand, counting down.
TAAAAAAATAATAAGCACTAGAAATATAACAAGAGAACAACGACATGCTATTTGTGTTACAAGGATACATCAAAACTTGAAGACAACAGTTTACTTTTTTATATCATAAAAATATCAAACAAACCTCAGAATTAGAGAAACTCCTATATAAGCTTAACTAGATTCATTTACTAGCTATAACTTTGAGGATCATCTATAAGTTGCTTAAAATAGCATTCTTCTTTGTTCTTATGGTAATTACTGTATTACAATGACCAGTTCACTCATAACCATTCATATCATTCTGGTAGAAGGTGGTGTATGATAAGTAACTAAGAATAGGCTCATTGCATTTTATATTACATCATAACTTAATGTGTTTGAATTTAACAGCACACTCCAAGTCTAACTACAAGCTGATAATGATCCAGTCCCATGAAATAATAGCCAAACCAAGCTTAAGGAAAGGATGACTAAATGTTTTATGTTTTAGCACCTGTATACGCATCTGCAAACTTACTAAAGTCGATATTTTCATTTCTTGAGGTAAGAACAAAAAGGTCAGATGTGTATAGGCTGTGACTCAATTGGAAACCATATCAGTACTATTGGAGAAAAATATAATAGAATGAGGATATCCACAAGAAAAGCCAATTTAGCCAGTCGATGTAGGATATGTGTCGAGAAAAAAAAATCCAACCAGGACCATCCCAAGCCTTCTCATGGTTAGAACATGTTTGTAATCCAAGCTTCATTTCTTTGAACTTCTTAATTCCCTTCTTTTTCTTCGTTTTTTCCTGTATATTCTATGCGTCTTAGAATGAGGTTTCACGCCCATCGATTTATTTCCTACTCTTACCATCAGTCCTAAATATCCCACGGCATTGGCGTAGCATACAGACTCGGTCATTGGTCTGAAATGATCCAAAACAAGCTCACCCGAACCAAGGAAGATCGACATGTGGTTAGGATCACCAAAGATGTAAACCAACATGACTTGGTTAACCATAGGTAGTTTGTGGGCCAAAAAACCCCGCTCAGTCCATCAGTCCAGCTCACAAAATTCTCCTACCCATCACATAGAATTTAGGTTTAGAACACCCAAAAGATTCCATCCATGTACCGAAAATTCATCCCGATATGTACCGAGATCGGTGGAAAAAACATTGTGAAGATACAGGAAGGGGCGCGGCTTACATCTTGTTGACGATGCGCTGGCGGGCTTCGGGCTGGAGCTGCGACCTCCACTCGGCGGACGAAACCTCCCCGTTCATGCCGGGGTCTCCGCGCTGCCAGTTGCTGGTGCCCTCCATAAGGCCGAGGATCCAAGCGAGATGGCGGAGGGGAGAGGAATCGCTCGATCGATCGACCGAGGGTTGGAAGATGGGGGATGGGATTTTTTTTGCGAGAGGTGGGGTAAGGGAGGAAGGCTGGAAGTAGGGAAGAAGGCGTTGAAGGAGAACCACCAGCAGGAGCCGCGGACCGACTGTTACTATATATCCTTTTTTTCGCGAGAAATGTCAACCTTTTCTTCGCTTGCAACGTGATCCTCGGAGATGTTCTTATTTTATTTCTTGTGAAATACTGTAGAAACCTCTGTTGATTTTGATATATTAAATCTTGATTGAAGAAAGAATAAAAAAGGGAAAAGATTTTCATGTTCTTCGTAGACAGGATCTTACATGTTAAATTATCAAAAACTAAACATAATCAAAAGTGTACCTGAATACATGTGGAAAAAATCACAGAAATCATACTTGACTACGTGCACGAGATCCAACTTTCCAAACCACTAAACGTTTCCTTACCTTTGTCTTTCTCAACATGGAGTGAAAAAGAGGAGAAGCCAAAGAGTCTAGGATTTAAGGATCACGGTCATTTATTTATAGAATTATATAATTTAATATATTTCTATTTCAACTTATTAACAATTAGAAATATATCTAAATGGTCTCTCTACATTAAACTCATACCATTTAAGATGTCACTAGGCACAACCTAAAATCAAATAAATTACTTTTAATAAGTTTAATTACGAAATAGACTCTAATACTTTAATTAGTTTTGTAGTGGCTCACTTTTAATTGGATTTTAACCCAACAATCTCTCACTTGAGCCACAAATAAATTAACAAATATAGTATTATAATTTTATGAGCTCAAAATAACTATTTAAACCAAAGCATCATTCACGATCTAGTCCATTAACTGTACCAACATAGGATCAAAAAGATTTTCATTACTTTAAACGTAATTTAACCAACAATGGTCACTAACACTAAAATATAACTAACGACATTAATCACGTGTGAATGTGTAACATAGAATTTAGACAAAGTGATCTAAACACGACCATATCCAACTAGTCAAACCATACATTTTAGTGAAATCAACATAAACATCAAGAACAGAAATAACTGTAAACTTTATTTTTATAGAAAACAATGTCTATTACAATAAATTATTTAAATACAAATTAACTTCTACTAAACCATTACATTGTCAAATGGTACAATACATATACAAGCGACATATTAATGAAAAACCATAGGTGGTACTCCCTTAATAAACGCATAAGGTTTGTCCCAATATGCTCTATAAATAACTAAGCATTCTAGATTTTTTTCTTTCACAAAAAGAACTTAATATCTATATGCATAGACTTTAAGGAGTTCCTGTTATTATTAGAATATAGCACTGAAGATTTTTTGTCGCAAAATAGCCTAAGTAGTCTTTTAATTACATTTACAATGTGTAGACCCATGACAAAATTCTTTATTCTGTGTTTGCTACATTAGAATGAAAATAGATAGGAATGGAATGAACTCTGGAATGGAATGGAATAGATTTATTCCAATCTTGTGTTTGGTATGTAATGGAATTGCAAAATAGAATTGACAAACAATTCCTTTCTAATATTTGATACATAAGAACAGAATCGAAATGAAAATATAAAATTTGGAAGATTAACAACTATATATTAACAACAATATCTTGTCAATTTGGGAAAAAAATTATTTTTTTCCATACACACTACAATATATACATACACATAAAAGTTCTAACATGGATAATCTTTTCTAAATTAGCATTAACATAGATAATCATTTCTAAATTAGCATTAACAAAATATTCTTGGTAGAATAAAAAAAAATTGTAGGAAAAGAAGACAATAAAAAATATCAATATTCTTTGTAAAAAAAATACATACACAAAAAAAAAAAAGGAAAAGAAAACGAAAAAGCAAAAAAATACAGAAAAGAGATGGTTGCAGAAAAAAGAAGGCCGTAGAGGAAGAGGAAGGGCCTCGAAGGAGGAGGAGGGTGATTAGACATGGAAATCGGGTCGGATCGGTCTTGGACCGTTTGGCCCAACCCAAGCCCACCACGGCCTCGGTCGATCTAGCCTAGCACCTGGTCGGGCCAAGCCAGGCCCACCATGGGTGGTGCGGAGCCCACGTGCTAGGCTTCCGTAGGTCCATAGAATAGGTTCATTTTGGCCCGCAAATGAGGATTTGGTCGGACCGAACCAGGCCCGATCGGCCCAGAAATTTAAAAAAAGAAGAAATGCTGGGCCCATGGGCCCAAAATAAAAAAAAGTATTTGTAAAGTTCCTCAAGAATGTTACTGTGCAATGATGTAAAACATCTTTTGTATTTTTTTTATTTTTTATGTATTTTTTATTTTTTTTAAAATGTTTTAAAAATATTTTTTATTAACAACAAATTTAAATTTTGGTCCAATGGATCGAGCCAGCCCAACATGGCCCATCGATAGGTTGTGGGCCGTGTCGAGCCCATGGTCTTTTAAAAGAGGCTCGACCTTGCTCGACCCGATCCAGCCTGTGGGCTAGCCCGACATGGTCCAGGCCCAGTGGGTCCTTACTTTTTTGGGTCGGGTCGACTCAGCTCGGCCCACATTCCATGACTAAGGGTGACAGACGTCGGGAATACGCCACGGAGGAGGAGGGATGACTGCGGAGAGGAAGGAACAACCGTAGAGGAGGGTACACGACGTTTTTAGGATGATTCCTAATGGAATGGGAATCAAATTCCTTACCTCTTGGGAAGGAATGAAATTCTCATGTTCAAGGGGAATTTCATTCTCATGCCTATTCCAAAGTTTTATTTTTGTACCAAACATTGGAATGGAATTCTCTCATTCCATCCCAGTCTCCATTCCAACGTATCAAACGCTACCTTAGTCATAATATTTGATTAGATGTCTCATAGTATGCTATATATTCAACTGTCATTGTAAAAGGAGCTATAAACGTCTGCTTGGCACTTTTCTATGATACAGCTCCACTTACTAGTGAACATACATAGATTCAAGTGAATCTACGACTATCTTGGCATTCGACGAATTTGGAGTCAGAATACCCAATGAACTCCAACTAATCTGATTGCCTATATTTAAGTATAGAGTCTTTGGTTCTTTGCAAATATCGTATGATCCGCTTGACAGCTTTCTAGTAATCTAGACTTGGATTATTTAAGTATCTACCTAACATGCCAACAACGTACGTAAGATCCGAATGTGTACAAACTTTAACATGCATGAAACTCCCAACTGTTGATGTATATGAAATTTTCTGCCTTTCCATATGTTCAAAATTATTCTTAAGGTATTAATTGAGATTAAACTTATCTCCTTTAGCTACAAGGATATTTTCTGAGTTACATTTACTTATACCAAACATTTTAAGAACTTTTTCTATATAGTTATTTTATGATAATCCAAGAATACTTTAAAAATGATCCTAAAGTATTTGAATTCCTATTACAAAAGAAGCTTCATTAAGATTTTTCATCTCAAATTTGTTTGAGAGATTTTTTAGTTTCTTCAAGTAAGTCTATATCATTAATAGCAAGAAGTGCATCGTCAACATACAAGTCCAGGAAAATTTATTTACTCTTACTGAACTTATGGTATCTACAATCATCTACCAAATTCATTTTAAAAACAAAATTCGATGACAACTTGATTAAATTTGTGATATTATTGAAAGATGCTTGCTTTAAACTATAAATGGACTTCTTCAATTTATAAACTATTTTCTTTACGCTACCTAATGCAAATTGTTTTAATTGCATTATATAAATCGTTTTATCAATGTCACAATCAAGAAACGTTGTTCTTACGTCCATTTAGTGTAACTCAATATCAAAGTGAGCAACCAATATTATAATAATACAAAAGGAGTCTTTCGATGAAATTAGAAAGTCTCTTTATAGTTAATGCCTTCCCTTTGAGTAAATAGCAACAAGACGAGCATTATATTTTTCCACATTTCCTTGTAAATTGCTCTTTGTTATAAATATTCATTTGCAACCAATGAGTTTCTTATCTTCAAATAATGAGACAAGATCCCAAATATCAATGAACTTCATAGATTTAAACTTGTCGCTCATCTATCCACTTCTGAGAGTCAGAACTCTTGATGGGCGTTGATTGGATCGTCGTCAATCATGTCATTATCAACTTGATGTTCCTGGTGAAATACGATGTAATGATTTGAAATCACACTTCTCTTTTTTCTAGTGGACCTCTTAAGTAGCATTGGCTATTGAGGGAGTAGAGTTTGTTCTTCTTAAATAAGTGGTTAATCTTGAATGAACATGTTTACTTTTACTAATTTAAGGTCGTTGGTTGTAACAGAACTACTACACTCAAATTAGTGACAAGTTTGAGTACCTTAAACAGTTTTCCTAATGTGAGATTTGTTAACTGTGGCAGAGTTAACACTTTCATTTTACTCAAACTAATGGCAAGTTTGAGTACTTTAAACATTAATTAATGCAAATTTATTAGTTGTTGTAGAGTTATTATTCTTGTTGGACTCAAATTAGTGACAAATTTGAATATTTTAATGTTGAAGAAAATATTTTTATCATTTTATAGAATTTTTGAAGTTTTTCTAAACTTTCAATACATCTCTTTGAATTAATATAAAAGTTGAGGGTCAAAACTACAAAAAACCACTTGTAACTTATTAAAGTGGCACTAACCTTTGAATTAATACACAAATATTGAAAAAACTATGAAAAAAAACTGCAAAAAATCAATTGTCACGATCCAAAATGGTGACTAACTTCATTACCATTAAGACAAATAACTAAGTTAATTGCTACTTAAACGGGCAACAAACTTAATTGTCACTAGGATAGGCAACAGCCTTCATTTATGAATTTTTTCTATACTTGTAAATCACTCACAAAGTATTTTATCATCATGGACTCTTATAAAGTATTTTAATAAATATTCCCATAATAATTAATATTTCTACGATTTTCTTAGTACTTAAATATATGATATATCAAATAAACTTTTAAAAATAGCACTTAATTGAGAAAAATTCTAGAAGAGTGGATGACGTTTATTTTAAATTGGTATATTTTTATTTTGGTCAAAAAACAAGATTTAAAGTTAATTATCACATTTTTAAATGTTGTAACTATATTTAATTCAAAATGATATTTAAAAATAAAGATAAATCCTAGATATCCAAGTAGTTACGAGTTTAGACTAAGTTAAAAATATCTTCCAAACAAATTAACCTTCTCTTCGTAGTTATAGAGGATATTAATTTTAAATTTAACTTATTTAATGTGTAAGTCTATGTTTAAATTGAATATTTGTTAAAAATATCTTTGCATTATGGAGAAAATTTTAAAAATAGAGATTAAGCTGTAGATAGTTCTTAAATTCGTAACGAGTTGGTTTTGTGCTTAAATTTTAAATATTTCAAATGTTAGAACTCGTTGCCACTCCTATCGACGACTAGTTTTAATGGATTATTTTATTATTTTTTAAATTGATATTCTACACCAAGAAATAACACAATGGAGCTAATCACCTCTACATGCAACAAGAAGTTAAAATATCTAATTTAAAATTTTAAAAATTTAAAATTTATTTTAAATTTGATATCTTGATAATATTATAATGCCTTAATCTCGGGCATGCTACCAAAACACAGTATCAAACATAATTACACTAATTACAGAAACATCAAATAACTGTAACCAAGGCTCACATTCAGGATCACAATGTGAGGCTAAAAGCTCCAACTTCTGCACCGGAACCCGGTTGCACGCGGTCTGCACTTGAAAAGCAAATAGCACGCGTGAGTGACATCTAAGTCACCCAGTACGCGCCCAAAAACATACAAACCACAAAACATTGGTTGGAAACTGGTTAAAACATTATCATTTCTTTTTAAGATTTTAGGACCATTTCATTAGTCCAATCCTGACCAAATCACATTTCACTTTCTTTATTCATTTCCATTTTTCTTTACTGTTGTTACATTGATCAGGGGTAACCAGGCACACAAGTAGTAGGCGAGGACATCCTTTCCCTACTTTCCTGCACTGCCGCAATGAAATTCCCTATGCAGGATGTCACTTCCCCGGCCAACCGGCCTCAATTTCATTTTCATAAGTGCACGGGAATACGTCTCTATCTGGCGCTCTAGTCGGTGACCCGAACAACTAGGTCCAATGACCCAAGCTCAGCCTACACCGTCGGTGACCCGAACAATTAGGCTCAAAAGCCCAGGCTCAGCGTACACCGCTACGAGCTCGGTGACCCGAACAACTAGGTACAACGACCCAGGCTCAGCCTACACCGTCGATGACCCGAACAACTGGGTATGAAAACCCAGGCTCAGCCTACACCGCTATGAGCTCGGCAACCACATTATCAATGTTTTATTTCAAAACCATTTTTCATTTCATTCCATTCTTCTCGTTGCAGGACTCTATTTCCTTGCAACACTTGACTCTCCACTGGGGTCCTAACTCAAGCCATGAAAACCATGCTTAAAGTCATAAATTGGGTCTCATGTCCAAAACCACATAAAACCATCTTTTCATTCATTAACAGGATCTAAAATCCAAAACACACCCAAATCCATTTGTTTGGGGTTTCACATGCCTCCATGTCATTACATAGGGAAACATCATTCATATAAACCCACCATTCCATTAAAACCACTTAACATTCATCAAAATTCACATTTTTACATCCCAAGTTCAGGGCAAAAACAGCATACCGAATTTTCAATTCGGAATACCGAAATTTCCTGTTTCAGTATACCGAAAATTTTCGGTATGCCGAAACCCCCTGTATCGGTCAACCGTGAAATTTCGGTCTACCGAAACCCTAGGTTCTGGCTTAATCTGCTAGGATTTCGGTATACCGAATTATTTCGGTATACCGAATTTCTCGCAGATAGGGCACACCCCTGTTCCACAGCGGTAGAAATCACCCAAGGTGGGAGTCCCGATCGGACCCCCCAACCATGCCTCATAAATTTTCATAAAATCATGAGGTGTAGACCCATGAATCTACTTCAAAACCCCTCAAACCATACATGATTTCATCAATCACACAACTCATACGAAAATTACAAGGGGAAGGGGCTCAACAACGGCTACTATAGCCTTAACCCCAAAATCACATTTTCCCCCCCAAACATGAATCCTAACCACATGATCTCTATATTCTCATGCTAGACAATACATTTCCATCCATTTCATGATTTTTCCACAATTTAACATGCATTATCTTGATTTTCATGCAATTAACCTACTGTTAACAAAACGCAAAACGGAAGGAGGGGAAGGGGTTGCGTACCTAGCTCAGACCTCCGGCGACCCTTACCACACTCCAGCAAGCCTCGGCGAACTCCGGTGAACCTCCTCTGCCAGAGGAACACCACAAGCGGCTCGCACCACCTCCTCCCAGCTCGCGCACTTCCGCTCCCTCTCCTCTCTTCCTTTCCTTTTCTCGCCACGCTCTCCCTCTACCCACTCCTGCTTCCCTCTCTTTATTCCCACCACCACTCGCTTGGCGTCGGCCACCCATCCCGTCGGATGAGATGGGGAGGCACAGGCCTCCGACGCTGGTGGCATGGGTGGAAGAAGAGGAAGGAAAAGACGAAGAATGGGTGGAAGGGCATGGCTCGTGAGAGGGAAAAAGGAAGGAGAAAAAGGAAGAAAAGACGGGCATGCAAACCGAGGCAACTGTGCATCCTCAAACTGGTCCCGAAACACAATCTCACACATCCAAGAAACAACAGATTATCCATTAACAAACCAATTATACAATATTGTAAATAATTACATGGTTTACAATAAAAATGGATAATCAGGCCCAGATGTCACAAATATCTTTACGTCCTTCAACAAGATATGATGCCAGAAAACTTTCTATAAATGCCTCCTAGATCTCGAGCTAAGGGGCTTTTTTTTGAGAGGAAAAAGAGAAGCTTTTGAGAAGATCTAAGTGAGACTTTTCAGAGAAAAGAGAGACACCTTGTGAGAGTCATACATAAAAGTGATCCTAAGAGATACATAACCCCTACTCTACCAAATTCCTGTGAGAAAACATACATTCAAAGAGAACATGCCCAGTTTTTAGTTAAATGTGCCTCTGAAGCACCGTCTGTGTCTCCGCTTCCTCAGCCTCACGCCACATGACACGAGAGTGAAAGGAGTATTTGTTTCAACCTATTTTTTTTACATTACATCATTTTCTTAAATAAATAATTACACATGCATGTGAAGAACTAGCCCTCAGTTAGTATTAGTTGAGTTTGTGTATGTTATTTATTACCTTTCTAAGATTGTTTGCTACACCCATAAAGCTAATCTAGATCTATTTGTCTATTTTAAAGGAAGGAATACACCGCGTAACGTGAGGATGCCATTGGACGATCTCATCGATCCAGTGAATCGAAGGCTCACATTAGCATCTCATAAAGGCACCTTGTCAACCAACAATGTAAATCAATAAGTGGCGATCGCAAGTATCATCGACGAACGTGGAAACGCCAACGTCACCATCAACACCTGAAATCCACCATTTCATAGTTTTCAACTTCAACTTTATATTGTTTGAATACATCCAAGGCCTGTGATTTTTCATGAATAAGATATAAGTAGCTATAACGAAAATAGTTGTCTATGAATGTAATAAAATATTGTTAAACATTCCAAAATGTCATAGGAAATAGTCTACAAATATCCATATGTATTAGTTTTAAAATGTCTAAACATTTTTTAGCACCTAATTTCCTAACATTTGTTTATTTTCCATTAATACACTCAATGCAAACTTGAGAGTTTGTTGAATCTAAAGAAAGAAGAACTCTATCTGACATAAGCCTCTTTATTCATTGTTTAGAAATATGACTTAAGCACCTATATCATAACAACGAGGAATTTTCACTTAATATTCATTTTATACCTCTTGATGTAGAATGTAAGGTTTTATTATAAGAAGCTATTGTATCAAGTAAATATAAATTGTCATTATAAATAAAAAAACTAATACTATTAAGATTACAATATTGAAAAAGACTAAATTTCCCATTCCTTAATGACAAGCGTATCTAGATTTGTCTAAAACAGAAATAGAAATCAAATTCTGTTTAAATGACGATACAACATAAATTTCTTTCAAATATAAATAACAACCAATTCTTAATAACAATCTGTAGTGACTAATAGCTTCTACTTTAACTTTATAGTCGTCACCCACAAAAATGTATCTTTCACCATCACTTGGTGTTTGATAACTTAGGTAACCCTACATAGATATATTTATGTGAGTAGTAGCACCAGAATCTATTCACCAAATGTGTTTAGGTATAGAAGTTATATTAACCTCTAAACAAATCAAAGCAAAAGATATAGCTTTCTTAGCACGCCAAGTGTTATACTTAGTACAGTCATCCTTTTCATGTCCACCTTTCTTGCAAAAGTAGCAAAGAAATTCATTCTGTTGTTGTTGCTTCTTGGGGAACACCTGCGTCTTCATTAAGTTTTAGCTTTCTTTTGCCTTTAACTTTAGAAGTGGAAGCTAGGTGAATACTGTAGACACCCCGATTTTGAGGTGACTCATTGATAATTTTCCAGATGATGCTTTGGATGTAGCTGACCCTTAAATCCCATTAGCCAGACCAACCCTAAGCTTGCAATAGGCAGAGAGCACTTAGCTAGCACACCTACCTAGCACACTTAGCTAGCACACTTATCTGGCACACTTATCTGGCACATCTAGCTAGCACACCTAGCTAGCACACCTCCCTGGCACACCTACCTGGCACACATAGGTGGCGCACATAGCAGGCGCACATCCCAGGCGCACAACCACTTTTTTGGCTGCTGGCTGTTGGCTTTCCACCTCCTATGGCTGTTACCTCCAGCAACGAATATGCCATGGAATCTTCTAGTCTTTTCGTCTACGAGGCTCCCTGCATTCTCCATGGGTTACCCTTGAGAATTCCCTATAAATAGACACCTACAGGTAGCCAATTAAGAGATTAGAAAGTTCAAGACACACAATTGCCACCAGAATTCTGCAGCTGTCCTTTTGAGCTCTTAGCTTTCTTCTTGCATCTAGAGATATTCCAAGCCCTTCTAGAGCATCAAGGAGCTTATTATCTTGGGTCTTCTTTGAAGGAACATCTAGGACAAGGTAGGCCTTTTCACTTTTCCTTTTAATTCTTGTTCTTTTACATTGGAATAAGGCATGCTAGAAACTT
>JAMKQA010004479.1:0-13493 GCA_024699735.1 Posidonia australis | reverse complement strand
AACAAAAGATTTGTCTTTTTTTTTGAAATCTTTTGCTCATTTGATAGAATTTACAATGACAAAAGATGTCGAAATAAGTAATCACATTGAATATGATCTTTTATTGAGTCACATTGTCGAGGAAAAAACCAATAGGACAGTTTATTAGTCGGTTGATAATCAAGTAGGTTGTTGTGATCGACCCTGTACAATCAACCTAGTGGTCAATCAATTATTAAAAATATTAGGATTGAATTTCGAATTTTGAGTGCATATAAATTTAGTTTTGCTTTTTGGTCATGTATATATAGCTATTATGTGGAACCATTTCTCTTTTTATGAATGTTTATGTATATATAGCTATCACGCAAAATTACAGATATAAATAATATATCTGTATATTATTTATACAACTATAAATAATATATTCAGTAATTGGATATTTGGATCAATGCCCTGGTGATTGGAATTGGCAAAGCACATGTCGGTAGACAGTGAGAATGAATCGTATGCATCTGTGCTTTCTAAGAATGGTCACTCCAACCCATGTGCAGGAACTTATATCAACGCGTAGTCTACCTTAATTTTGACTAATAATTAACACGCGTGGAAATTCGTTTTTGTATGCATCTGTGCTTTCTAAGAATGGTCACTTCAACCCATGTGCAGGAAGTTATCTCAACGCGTAGTCCACGTTAATTTTGACTAATAATTAACACGCATGGAAATTCGTTTTTGTATGCATCTGTACTTTCTAAAAATGGTCACTTCAACCCATGGTGTCAGATCTAACTTGGAAAACATCGATGCACCCTGCAACTGATCGAATAAATCATCGATCCTAGGCAGTGGATACCTGTTCTAAATAGTGATCTGGTTCAACATTCGGTAGTTTATACAGAGCCGAAGTGAACAATCCTTTTTCTTAACAAACAAAACTGGTGCTCTCCAAGGTGAAACACTAGGACGAATAAATCCCTTGTCCATCAGTTCTTGTTGTTGATTCTGGAGCTCTCTCAATTCAGTGGGTGCCATCTTGTATGGAGTCTTGGAAATAAGACCCGATCTTAGTGCCAAATCAATCACAAATTCCACTTCCATGTGCAGTGGCATACCAGGCAATTCTTATGGAAATACATCAAGGATTTCCTGCACCACCAGCAAATCCTGAATCTCAACCACATGCGAAGTAGAAATAGTCACACAAGCCATATAGCCAACACTGCCTCTTGCCAAATGATGATAGGCCATGATAGTAGATATCACCTTTCTGAGCTCCCTTGGTCTGGTGCTTGTGCCACACACCAACCTTGGCTTGGACACTCTGCCAGAACCATTCTCTTGGCACAATCTATCACGGCTGAATGCTGTACCAGCCAATCAATTCCCAGGATAACATCATAATCCTGCATGTCCATCAAAATCATGATGGCCTAAAAATTCCTATCCCCCAATTGGATATCAACTGGTCTCAGATACCTCCACGCTAGACTATGTTTTCCCAATGGAGTGACTACATCTAGGTGGAATGCCAATCTGGTTGATTGGGTCCCGATCTCAGAAGCAAATGACTCGAAGACAAAAGAAAATGAACTCCTAGAGTAAAACATGACTCAAGCCATCCAGTCAGCCATAAGAAAAGATCCTATCATCAACACACCATAACCATAATTATAATCATAACAAAAGATGGTGTCGATCACATAGAGGATCTATTATTACAAGACAGGATTTAATTCATACGGCCATACTAATCCTCACCTTCCACAACATCTCCTGATGGATCGACATCTAGGGCAGCAATGGAAAACACTCTCCCCTTGGTAGGCTGACGAGGTGCATCTCCTACTGGTTTCGGATGACTGGGACAGTCTTTTTGATAGTATCTGGACTACCCACAGTTATAGCATACCACACTGTCTAAACTCCTCTGCCTGTGCCAACAGTGCGCCGCTACATGCCCCTTCTTACCATAGACGTGGCATGGTCCCATCTTCGAGCCACTGCTGGATCTTGCTTGGCTAAAACCCACACTCTCGTCTCTACCAGACGTAGGCCGCTCCTTCCGCTTCTTCTCAAAGCTACCAGAACACCCAAAACTTGGCACTCCAGTGAGTGAAGGTTGAGAAACAGAAGGTTGGGAGACAGACTTCCTTCCCTTATCCTTCTTAGGATACTCTTCCTAGAACATCCTACGATCATCCTCATAGTGGCTTGCAAGCTCAATAGCATCCGCTAAGGTCTGACATTTGAAGCCAATAACTCTAGATCTTAGCATAGGATTAAGTCCCTCCACAAATTTTTAGGCTCTGTTCTTCTCAGAAACCACAACCTAAGAGAACTACTCTAGCCGAAGGAAGGACGACTCATATTCAGTCATAGTCTGGCTTCCCTGCTTCAGGTTTCGGAATTCTCTGTCTAGTTTTTATCCCTCTCATGCTCAGGGAAAAACCTTTCATAGAATACCTCTTAGAACTCCTCCCAAGAGATCATCAACAGGTCCACATTCGGAAACTTGGTGCAGTGCGTAGCCCTCCACCACTAATCCTCAACACCCTTGAGCTGAAACGTTGCGATCCAGACTCACTTCTCCACTGGACACTCGATCCCTTCTAGGATCTTCTCCACTTCCAGGAACCAAGTCTCACACTCCTCTGGTGTGTCGCGTCCATCAAAAGTCGACGCACCCAGCTAGCGGAACTGCTTGACCCATGGGTCTCCCTTCGTCTCATCTGTGCTGCTACTGCCGAAGGACTAGGTGAAACCTTGCATCATCTTGCCAAACTTTCGTCGCATGCCCCTCCATGCACTGCCCTTTCCTATCTCAAAGTCAAGCACTGAGGACTTGCAACAGCTACGACCTCGGTGAGACATCTTCCTGCCAGTACAACAAGAAAATACAACTACCAAAATCAAGTGTAAACTCTCTACTGTGTAGTCCTATGAGGCCACTAGACTAGACATCACCAAGCCAGTGTACTAGGTGTAACCTTAGCTCTGATACCACTCTGTAACGCCTCGTACCCGAGCACGTTACCTAAATCATAGTATCATAAGCAAATTACACTAATTACAACAATAATAAAATAACTATAATGTGCGGCTAGTAGCTCCTGCTCAAGCACCGGAACTAGACTGCACTCCAACCTATACCGGAACTAGACTGCACTCCAACCTGCACCAGAAAACCAAATAAAGCACGCGTGAGTGACATCTAAGTCATCCAGAACGCGCCCTAAACACATACACAACAAAACTTGGCAAAACTTACTAAAAACAGGCTTTTAATATACAAAACATGGTTTTCTTTTGAAAATCCATTTTAAAACATCATTTCCTTTCCCTTTAAAATCACTTGGGAATCTATTCCCAAACCATTCTCTTTTCAAATGTTCACAATCCTTTTTCTTTCAAAACATTTGGAAATCAGTTTTCAAAACCATGCTCTTTTCCAAAACTCATATATCTTTCCTTCTATACATTTTTAAAACCATTTGCATATCTTGCGAAAACCGTATTCTCGACCAGGTCCAGCCTAAAGTACAATGCCTTATAGAGCTCAAAACCAAAACCACAAACATTGGCTAGTAACTAGTTAAAATACAATTCTTATTTATTTCTAAAATTTTAGGACCAAACACAAGTCCTATCCTAACCAAACCACATCTTTTCATTTTCACAAGCCACACACTTTTCTCATTAATTTTTATTTTTCTTATTGATGTTACCTTGATTAAGGGTAACCAGGCACATAAGTAGTCAGTGAGGACACCATTTGCCCTACCTCCCTGCACTACTGCGGTGAAATTCTCCATGAGGGAGGACATTGGCCCAGCCAACTGGCCTCAATTTCTTTTCATATGCACTGGGACACATCCTTTACTGACGTCCCACAGGTGACCTGAACATATACCAGGCTCAGTCTATTGTAGACACCCCGATTTTGAGGCTGCCCGTAGGTGAACTCTCTAGAAGATGTTGCTTTAGATACGGCAAGCCTAACCTCAGTTGAATTTTATCTAGCACCATGGTTACCCTAAGCCTATAACAAACCTATGGTCAGATCAACAAATCAGGTAGCCAGGTGGAGAGCACCAAGCTGGCACACCAAGATGGCGCAACTAGCTGGCGCAACAAGGTGGCGCACAAAGCTGGCGCACGACCATTTTTGAAGGTGTTGGTTGTTGGCTTTCCATATTCTGTGTTGGTAACCTTCCCTTGCGAGTATTCCTCCACTAGCTACGCAAGTCTGTTGAGTTTCAAGGCTGTTGGCATCCCAATGAGTTACCTCTTCATCCTCTTTAAAAGACCATCCATAAGCAGCATTTTTTTTCTCTCTTAGCAACTCACCCTCTCTTGGCAACTCACCCACTCCTAGCAACCTGCACCCCAACTTCCAGATCACACCCTTGCATCCCTGAGCACTCCCAACTGTGTCCAAAGCAACAAGGAGGAGATACCTTGAGCCATCCAAGGAGGAGACACCCTAGGTAAGGTAAGTTCCTTTACCCATCTCTCCACATAGGTTTTACATAATATTCTGGATAAAACCTGCAACTAAGCTGATATATTATCTATATAGTGATGTTCTTTCGTGCCTTTTTGTGTTATTTTGGATGTTCATGATGCTCCCTTCTATGTTCATTACTTCATTGCCATGATGAATTTTGCACTGTATGATATTTTTAGTAATGAACCATAGTCCTATGTAACCACTAGCTATGGAACATGAACTGTAATGCATCCTCTTTACATGTTTTATCATTTCCGCATGATCCCTAAGTTGACCAAATCACTGCATGAATCATAAAATCCATCATCAGTAACTGCAGTCCTTGTAAATCCATGAACATGCATGACTTGAGGAGAGAATGATAAGTGTGTTTTAATGCTTGTTTATTTAACACGATTAAGTTCACTGGCATCTAGGTAAATGATCTGAATAGGTAGGAACCCAATTAGTTGCATACATCTGGCCCAGACTCTGAAATCAGACCGCAGCCTGAAACAGGGTATCTGGGGCGCACCAGGTTGGCCCACCTAGCTGGCGCTCCAGCCTGGTTACAAGGTGCAGCTAGCCCATTTTGCATTATGATTTGCATGGCTTTCTGTTTGTTCTGGACTTTGATTTTCCTGACATTTGATCTCTAATATGCCATGTTCTTGCTTGCATAATTTCAGCATATAATAGCCCTGTTTGCATTAGTTTTGCATCTAGTGAAGTTTGGCTTGCCACTTGGGTATGGTGAACTGGTGGCTTTTCAGGACTCTTTGTGTAGAGTTCTTTTGCATCAGTCCATGATCCCGACCTAAGTAGCATAGTTGGGATTCATTAGCCTTTATCAGAGTAGGGTTGTGGAGTCTTGTGTGAGGTTTTTTGCCCTTGAGCACAAGACCCATACCATGGTGTCTTAGGTTTCCTCTTTCCTTTACGATTTTGTGGAAGAGAGGGGAACTCACATGTGATTAGGTGTCTTTGATGTCCATGATGCGTTTTCAGATGGTTTTATGCATATTTGCAAGATTTTATATCGCATGGCACATTAGTCTAGCTTACTGTCTAACCTGCAATTTCATAAGCGCACATTGGTGGCGCATCACATAGGCGCATCAAACAGGCGCACCAAACAGGCGCACGTGCCTATTTTCACTGTGCCAACAGTGGTTTTTGGCATGGTGTCTAGCATGGTTCCCGATTTGCTTTGCCTTTGGTTTTGTTTCGGTGTCCTCCTGGATATATCAGGATGACTCTAGTCTGTTTTCATCCACATTTATGCATGGTAGCCTAGGTTTTGCATGTAGCAAAGCGAGGATGTTAGTGACTCGATATTGTTGGATTCGAGGTTATATCCGTGCCATATCTTTACACCGGTGTTTGATCCACAACTTGGGTGACCTTTCTGAGCATTAGGACACATCCTATAGTCCCTCTATCCATGTTTAGCATAAAGCACCACTTGCATATAGAGTTGCATTGCATATCACCCTCAGGCGTACAGAGACAGGCTGAAAAGCCAACATTTCATATAAGTAAACGAGAAACCCATGAAAGACCGATTTTCAGGCGCACGGTCTCGCATTTTTATCATTGTTTTTGCCGTGACTTCGCTGGTCCCGTGCATTTGGCCTTTCGCGCCAAGCACGAGGCTGTCGCCGGCATGGTTACAGGAACTGGCGACTCTGCTGGGGATAACCAGATCCTGGCTTTCGTTTTGGGCTTTTTCGTTTACTTTGGCTTTTCCGCTTGTTTATTTCGTTTACTTTGTATTATAAGTTTTTTCTTCCTTACAGGCATGCCTTTTGTATAATGGGTGCTTTCGTTTTACACATTTGCTATGCTACCACTTTTGCACATAACATGCACATGCTTTTGTTTATTAATTTATGGTTGCTTTGCATGTTTTCTTCCCTTTTTGTATATGCCATGATTAGGAGATTAGAGACATGTTTTCTCTCCCCTTTTAGTTAATAAAAACATAAAAACCAAAATTAATAAATAGGACACAAACATGTGACAAATTGCAAGCTTTCCCCCAAGGTAAAATAAATTTGTAAGTAAAAGACTTAAAGCATATTTTGCATTCATCATATAGGGCATACATCTTCTCATCTCTTGAGTCCACCTATATAGTTTGTGAAGGACATTTCCAGGTGTCTCATCCTATGGCTTTGGCATGGGATGAAATATCAGTATGTCCCCCATGTCTGGGGTCGTGTCGGTGTTAGTAGAGGGTACAGCCTACTGCTTTGGCAGAGGGCGAGGCCTCGAACGCATCACCCGTTTACTGCCTAAGCTTTGGCTAGGATTTAGAATGGGAACCTCTGTCTTCTAACCTTGAGTCGGAGACCCGTTTACCCCTGTGTGAACCCAGAGTAGACGGCTTGGTAGGACACCCCTAGATTGTGAGAGAGCGTATGCTAGAAGCATTCATGCATCTGCATTCATACCATCATAAGCACCACATCTTTTCTAACTCATTTCCTATTTTTGCAACACCATAGTACTGGTCAGAGTGTGAGTTCCTTAGCCTGAGCTCAAGGGTTTTCCTTTCACTGACACCCGGTGCGACCCAATTTTCGACCACATCTCCTGAGTTATCCGTCGCCTTTGATGATAGCTCATCCTAGGATCCGTCCTCTTGTTCCTAGCCGTAGTCCAATCCGTATCCGCTCGCAATCTGCCATGGCCCAGCAAACCAGCGAGCCTCTTTCCTCTATTGCCCAGGAGGAGGTCCCTGTTTCAGCATACCCTTCCTCTGTCTCTGTCCCTGTTATCACTGCTACCTCCACTTTTGCCTTAGCATCTGAAGGACCTCCACCATCCCAGTATCGTGTCCTTGTGGCTACCTTGCCTTCGGGACCATCATCTTGGTCTTCTGTTGCTGTTGGAGCCTCAGCAGTTGAGTCTGTTCCCATGTCCATCCCCTAAGGTTCTTTTGCTGCTCCTCCTCAGGGCTATGTGTTTACCAGTCCCCCTTTGACTACAGCTGTCTCTGTAGTAGCCTCTCCCCAGTTTGAACAACTAGGTTCTCAGCTTCCTAACTCCTCGTCTCCTGTTCTGCCTCCATCCTTTGGAGCCACTAGTGATGATCCCATGACCGCGCAACTGCAACAAATGTCGGCTCTTGCCCAGCAATTGCAGGGATTCGCACTACGCTCTAGCCCTTTTCAGGTTTGTCCATCCCGACTCCCGAGTTGCCTCTACAACCGGCCATAGGATCACAGATTGCACCGACTGCACCACCCGCATAGCCGTTGCCATCCCTCGTCTCTCCAGTGATAGGGGTGTCGACATTGCCTTTTGCAACACCGCCACAACACCCACCACAGCATGCATCTCCATATTTGGTGGCCAGCCTTCTAGGCTGACGGGAGCGTAGCCCTCCGTGAGCGTAATACCAGGGGCCATTCTGGTCCAACAGCTCTTGCTCCCACATTCTACACCTCTTGTAGCACCACCTCCTGCCTTGTCCTTACCCTTGTACCAAACATGAGCTTCATCTTTTGCACCTCAGCACACAGCACCCATGCACGGGTACCCTGGCCATCCTGCCGTAGCACCAGACGACGGAGTGGTGGATCCAAAGGAGCCCTTAGCTGCACAATCTGCTACTGCAGTTGCTCTAGACGCTCTCCTTGCGAGGGTGAATGATTTGGAGCACACACTCTGATAAGTGCAGGGCTGGGACCGTTGGTCCTACTAGTTCCGAAACCTCTGTTATTTTCCAGAGGCGACTCTCCCTCCAAACTTTCAAATCCTGGAGTTCGAAAAATACAATGGTAGAGGCTGCCCGATTTCACACCTCAAGGCCTATTGCGGAGACCTTGCTCAGCTCCAAGCTGAGGAAAGGTTGTTAATCTACCTATTTCAGAAAAGTCTTACAGGGACAGCGTTGAAGTGGTTCACCTCCCTCGACATGGCCACCATTAGGACTAGGGATGACCTTACACAGGCATTCCTCGAATAGTATTCCTTCAACCTCGACCTAGTCCCGAAGCGGGAGGACTTAGTCGCAATCAAGTAAAGGCCCCAAGAAACATTTGGAGAGTATGTTGGACGTTGGTAGTCCTTGGCTTCACAGGTCAAAGATAGACCCTCTGACGAGGAGTCTATTGAGATCGTGATTCGAGGAGCATAGCCAGCAGTCGGGGATCTGCTCAGCATTCAGCCAGTTACCACTTTCTCTGCTTTGCTTCGAGTGGGTGCCCATGTTGAGAGTTCACTGCGCAGCAGTAGTTTTCCAATGCTCTCTGCATTTGCCAAACTGGCCACTTCCTCACATAGTGGTGCCAGCAGCAGCAACAACAAAAACAACCATAATGCCAATCCACCCAAGAGGCGGGACCCCTCCAAGGATACAGTCTCTTATATTAGAACCCCTGCTGCATCGACAATTGAACATCCGCCCCCTCAGCACCAAGTAGTTTATGCACCCACACCCACACGTGAAGCATCTCATGCATCACACATCACTCCCACTACCACTCTAGTATATCCTACCCCATCGGTTGTGATGCGCCCGCCATTGGCACATCCGCAGTCAAGGCGGCAACGCCATGATAGGCGCTACTATACTCCATTAGTGGAGCCGTTGAGCATGGTGTTTCCTAAAGTCTCATCCCGTTTGAGGCTGCCTGAGATTCTCCTGCCGTCAAGTCCGCTTCCTACAAGGTATAATGCGAGCACGTTCTGCAATTTCCATCGAGTCGCAGGCCACTCGACGGATAATTGTCTCACACTAAGGAACGCGATCCAGGACTTTATTGATCAAAAGGTCATTATCAATAGCATGCAGGCAGCAGGCCCCGTGCCCACATCAGCAGCCACACAAGCACCACCAGCACAACCCAACATAGTTAGCCAGCCATTACCTCAGCAGTCAGCCCCGGGAGCAGCAGGCCCCTCGGGAGTCAATTCCATCTTTCCTATTGATTCTATCTGATCTTTTATTCATCCTACTGATCTTATTCATGATGTATTCTCCCCTTTTTCATGTCAGTTGTATTTATCCTTCCCTGGTGGTTCCAAGGAGTCAATTAGTTTGATTCGTTCTACCGTTGAGGCGGTCTCTGCTCTAGCTTCAAACCCTCTGGTATTCTATATCGTGTTATCCGGTTTGAGCCGGTTAATTTCATTCCACTCTCGAGCGTGTCAGCCATTTGGCCGTTCACAATGGTCCTCGTCTGATGGTCGAAAACTTGTGTTGCAAGTGGGATACGAGAAAGGAACTTGTCTTGGGCGATACGGCCAAGTAACCGCCGAACCGGTCAAGGCGGAAGAACATCGAAAGCATGAAAGATTGGGATACGAGTATCAATACCAGCAGAAGAGACCCCCGCGCTCCAATAAGTCCCCAAAGATGATCGTTTCCCGTGATTTTACTAACTTCACCAGTGCAGGCGTTTTGGGTCTAAACTAGAGTCCGTTCATAGTGACACAATCACCAGCAGTCTGGATTTGTCCAGAAGAGTCCTATGAGGAGAATGATCAATCAGAGTCAGACATGTCAGCAGTTATAGAGTTGTATACTGCTGTTAGAGTCAGAATAGTCGGCAGTGTGTCAGGCAGCAGTAGCACAGGATCTTGCTCAGAAGGCAGACTCAAAGAGCCTGACAGATGACATAGTTGGAGATCTGGACATTTTATTCGAAGAACAATTGGAGGTGCTCATGGAAGACTTAGTAGAGCATGACAGAATCAGGAAGGGGAAAGCAGTTGTTTCACCACTGCAGCCAGAATCACCAGGACCAAGCTTCAATTATGGTCCTCCAAGAATCAGAGAAAGTTTTCGCTAGACCAATGGAGTTAATCTCCTGTCAGTCGGGAGGCGGGTCTAGCTAGTACTGGCAGTTCAAGCCTCACCTTAAGGGTGAGGAGTGAAAAAAAAGAGAGAGACTTTGAGCTAGGCTCAAGGAGCAATACAAGTGGCAGCAATCTTATCAGTCAGCAGTAGGACAGCCGCCAGCATGCAACACCCCTTGTAGATATTACAGAAAATACAAAAGATCAAAAAAAAAAATCATAGAGATGCACCAACCTCAGAAACAAGGAGCCCCAAATCTATAGTTGGCCTAGGCAATCATATGGCAGAAGAGGTTGTACATTACAAAAGTTACTGTGACCGTTATGAAGCATCACCAGGGGACAGTTCTCTCAATTGATATCACAGATCTAACCTTTGAGCAAGAAATTCCATCTGAACTCATTGCTTATGGGGAGGGAGATGATGTTATCGAGGCAAATGGTGCAGATGGGCCCAATTGGCATGGGCGTTCATTATGAAAGAAGTCATATCCGGGGTGAAGTCATTCTCCAAGGTATGGATCATGGGGGGGCAGTCAGAGACCGTCAACGTCTCCTAACTGAAAAAGTACTACCAGTGATCGTTGGCCACTCCCGAGCCTTGCAAAACATTCCATTGGGGGCCATGCATCTCTATGTTTCATGCTTTAGCATTCCAGTATTTCAAATTACTTCATCCGGACATCACATAAATCGCATCATATGCATTGTACTTTCCTTTCGTTTGCATTATAATCGTAATATGAAACATTGGCATAACCATTGCCCGATGAGGAAATTTGGATGGCTAGCCTGCTTAGGAAGAGTTTTGATTCTCCTCACGTATTACTACTTGTGTGACCTAGTGTAACCATGTTGGCGACAACCTCGAGGACTTGACGCGAAAGGCCAAATACACGAGGGACGACAAAGTCACGGCAAAAAAAAACAATAAAAATAAATATGCAAATGCAGGAGTCGCCACCTAGTCTATTAAAATGGAAGACGCGGAAAACCATAAAAACATGCAAATCATGCAAATGGAAAAGCAGGTCATAAACCAGAAAATGGGTAAGGATCCCTATTACGCACGGGAAAGGTATTAGGCACCCTCGTGCGCCCGATAAATCAGTCCTCTATTGGTTTCTCATTTGCTTATCAAATGTCGGCTTTTTAGCCTTTGTTGTACGCTCGAGGGTGATATGCCATGCCATGCTTGTTGTCTTATGCTAAATAAGGGTGCATGATGTGTACGGGTGTGTCCTAATGCTCAAAAGTATCACTCGTATGTCGGGTCAAGTGTCGATGCAAAGTCATTGCGTAAATAAAATCAAAGATATGTCAGTTTCGAGTGATTTTTCATCCTGCTTTGCTATATGCCAAATGCAATCTAACATGCATGAAAAGGGCTAAAGATAAAGCTGAGACTTCCTGACGTAATATGGAAGAAAACCAGAAAAAATGCAGAAGCAAACTGAAGCAAGAAATCATGCTAAAACCATATAAAAATCTGCTGTGTGTTACTAAAAACATGCTGATGCACCTGTTTGGTGCGCCAGACTGGTGCTCCTGTCTGGTGCGCCACCTGGGTGCTTCTATGTGGGCCAGAAAGATGTGTTGAGGGAAAACATGAATCCATGCAGTGCCACATCACATGAGAATGCATTCTAGAAAAACCATGTCATGTAAAATCCTTCGCAAAAAAAACTTGGAAAACATGCCTTAAAAGTGAAAGAAATGCAAATGCAATGACTTGTGGACCTTGTGCTCAAGGGCAGGTAGCCTCGCATCACCCTGTGCATGCTAAATGAAAGATGCAGGATCCATTCATGCCACTGGATCATGGGCCGATGCACAAGGTTCTCCATGTTGGAGTAAGGTGCAATCAGCCTACCAGATTCTGATCAAGGACTGATTATCCAAAGGGGGAAAACAACTAGGAAACAATCTTGCTTTAAACCGAAAGCATGCATGCAAAACCATGGAATATAAAAGAGCAAGTGGTAAAAGAATCTGGCTCAGAAATCTTCAGAAAACCATGCAAGCAGATATGCAAAAGTGAATGTTTTACTCTCTGACCAATCTGGTGCTCCTGAATGGGGTGCCAGAGTGGTGCGCTGGAGAGGTGCGCCACTCTGGTGCGTCATAGAGGTGCTCCCCAGAAAATCTGGATCAGACTACAATCTGATTTAGAACATGACCCAGAATAAAGATGGGTGATTTATGCTAATGCAGGTTGATTCATGCGAGTGTTAAGAGCTCAAGATAGGATGCATATGATCAAAGCTATCTTATTATCATTTTAAAACAAGATGATTAAATGGGTTCATGGCAGGAACACATGCAAAATGCAAAAGATACAAACATGAAACAAGTAAACCCAATAAAACATAGCTCATGCTAGCAATATATTGTAGATTTTATGCTAGAAATAAAGTAAGCATGCTTACAATCAAAGGTGTAGATTTGCATGGAAAGCATCTTGCAAAGAGGATAAGTAAATTCATCATTGAACCCTCATGAAGATATAGAAAAAATCAGACCATATATGTGGAATTTATAGCATGCTTTATTTCATTGCAAAAGGACAAGAACTCTAAAGGAAAACTGGGGAGGACCTACCTAGCCCAAGATGTTCCTTCAAGAAAGAAAAGAAAGACCCAAGATAATAAGCTCCTTGATGCTTTTGGAAGGACTGAGAATATCTCTGGATGCAAGGCAAAGCTTGAGTGCTTAAGTGAATAGTTGCATAAATCTAGAGAAGGCTAGTGTAGCCGTGTGTCTCTATCTTTCAAGATGATCAACCCCTTGAAATGGTTGCTTATGGGGTCTATATAAAGGGATTTCCCATGGGTAACTCTTAGGACAATAAGGAGCCTCGTAGACGAAAAGCCTGGAAGATTCCATGGCATTTTCGCTGGTAGAGGTAACAGCCATGGGAGGTGGAAAGCCAACAGCCAGCAGCCTGAGAAATGGCTGGGCGCCTGGTATGTGCGCTGGGCATATGCGCCAGGTTGGTGTGCTAGCTAGGTGTGCTAGCTAGGTGTGCTAAGTAGGTAAGTTAGCTAGGTGTGCTAGGTAGATGTGCTAGGTAGGTGCTCTCTCCTACTTGTCTGGATTTCTAGTTGGGCTGTGGGCCTACTATGGGTTTTGGTTGGTTTAACTAATAGGATTCAAGGGTTAGCCACATCAAAAGCAACATCTGGAAAGCTCATCTATGAGTCACCTCAAA
>JAMKQA010004478.1:0-12426 GCA_024699735.1 Posidonia australis | reverse complement strand
CAGTAAAGAAAAGTGGAAATGAATAAAGAAAGTAAAATGTGTTTTGGTCAGGATTGGATTGATGAAATGGTCCTAAAATCCTGAAAAGAAATGATGATATTTTAACCAGTTGCCAACCAATGTTTATGATTTGGTTTTGAGCCCAATGGGCATTGTGTTTTAGGCTGGATCTGGTCAGAAATGTGTATTTGAAAAGTGTGTTTTTGGAAGAAATCCCAAATATTCAAAAGGGGAATCAGTTGGAAAAATGAATTCCGGAAGGTTTTTGAAAGAAATGTTTTGTAAGAAAAAAAGTGGTTTTGGAATGAATTTCCAATTGTTTTGAGAAAATAAAAAGGAAACATGGCTTTTGAAAAAGCATGGATTGGGATTGAATTCCCAAGTAATTGTTTAATAAAAGAAAGAATGATTTTCAAAAAGAGAAAACCAAGTTTTGAAAAAGTGAGATTTTTGGTTTTGCCAAGGTTTTGTGGTTGTGTGTTTTGGGGCAAGTACTGACTGACTTAGATGTCACTCACGCATGCTATTTGGTTTTCAGGTGTAGACTGCGTGCAGCCGGGTTCCAGTGCGGTAGTTGGAGCTTCTAGCTGCACATTGTGATCCTGAAGGTGAGCCTTAGTTACAGTTATATTTGTTCTATAATTGTGTGTAATTATGCTTGTGATACTGTGATTTGGTAGCGTGCTCGGGATCGGGGTGTTACACTGACGATGTAGGCTGAGCCTAGGTCATTGTACCTAGTTGTTCAGGTCACTGATGGGGTGTCAGACAAAGACGTATCCCCTTGCATATATGAAAAAGATTGAGGCCGGCTTGCCGAGGATGTGGCATCCCTCACGGGGAATTTCACCGTGGTAGTGCAAGGAGGTAGGGGACATGATGTCCTCACCTACTGTTTGTGTGCTAGGTTACCCCTAACCAAGGTAACAACAGTAAAGAAAAGTGGAAATGAATTAGGAAAGATTGTGATTTTGAGAATTGAAAAGAAATGTGGTTTGTCTGGGATTGGACTTATGAATGGTCCTACAATCCTAGAATAAAACAAGAATTATATTTTAACCAACTACTAGCCAGTTTTTATGATTTTGGTTTTGAGCCCGAGAGACATTGCGTTTTAGGCTGGATCTGGTCATAAATATGAGTTTTGAAAGTGATTTTGGTTTTGGGAAGAAATCCCAAGTATTGAAAAAGGGCACGTTTTGGAATGAATTCCAAATGTTTTATAAAAGAAAAGAAAGATGGTGTAGACACCCCGATTTTGAAGTCACTTGGCAGCTGGCTCCTTTGGAAGATGTTCTGGTTGCGACTACCAAAAACCCTAGCCCACTTAAACCCACACAAGCCCGTTCAGCCCACACTAATCCACTCTTTCCTAATTAAAATTAAAATCAAACAAAACACATTTAAAACACTTAGAATCCAATTAATGAAACAAAAACCCAATTTCAAGTCAAAGTCGAATTTAAAACACTTAAAATCCAATAAATAAAACAAAACCCTAATTCAAGTCAAACCTTAATTTAAAACACATTTAGGTCCTTTTTAATTTAATTTAGGTCCTTTTTTTTACATTTTAGGCCCTGTAGTTTTAAAATACTTTCTGTTCTTTTATTTTCTCTATGAAATTTGCATATGATCCCTTGCATATTTGGATTTTTTCATTCTTAATGCATTCATGCATGTTTTATCACATCTAGGTCCCTAGAACCATGATTTCTTTACACTTGAGTCTTGAATATTTGCATTTGGCCCCTGATACATTTTTAAAATGAGTTTTCCTGTGAAATTTACATTCTGAGCCATGAAAGTTTTCAAAATCACACTGATATCATTAAATATGAATTTTTATCACATTTAAGTACTAAGCTTTTGCAATAAGCCACAGAGTTTTAAACAAATGGGTTTCTTCTTGGAAACTTTGCATATTAACCCTTAGAGATTGCATAATTACATTGACCAGTATAAAAGCTCAATTTTTATCACATTCAAGCCTTGAAATTTTGCACATAAGTCCCTGAGTTCTTAATAAATAATTCCTAAGCACCTTTAATTTGCATCTAGACTCTTAGATTAGTTTTAAATCCATTATTTAGGATTTTAAATGTTTTCTTGCGTATTTTGGATATTTTTCACTCATTGCATTTCACATTTTGCATTTATTCATAGATTTCATTTAAAAATCATGTTTTCACTGTGAATTGATTTTTAGTCTTACACTTTAATCACATTTGCAATTTTGTGTGAATTTTGCACTTTAGACCCTAAATTTTCAAGAAATTACCCAAGTGCAATTTTCACGTCTCAATGCCACATTGACATTGGATCCATCATCTACATGTTAGAATAGAAGTCATGAATATATTTTTCATCCAGATTCTCACTCTTTTTGTGAATTTTGCATCTTAGTCTTTATGCTTGTCCTTTATTGTGTTTACATCTTTTTGTTGTTTTTCTTCTCCTTGTTTTCTTGCAAATACACTCTATGGACACTCTGCAGTCATTTTAACATGACTTAGATCATGCATCACTCCCATGCATGCATTTATCACATCTGGCCAGGAAAATTACCAAATTGCCCCTACGCCTCCAATTCATGAGCATGCATCTCAATTTTTGCACTCAGCCTTGCATAGTCCTTGTCCAAGCCATTCCTTAGAATTTTTGCACATTTAGGCACTTATCCATGCATTTCATATTATTTTTCATCACAGTGGCGTATTAGTCCATCCCTATTTAGCGAGCTTGCATCTCATGCCTTTCTTTCGTGGATTTCTTTCTTCGCTTTGCTTTCAGAGTCTCTCATCTAGTATCTGATTTGATTTGCTTTAATCCTACATCTTGGATTTTTTTGATTTGATTTGGATTTCATCGCCCAAGGGCGTACACTAACTGACTGAAAGGCCCACATTGGCCCATTTCTAGATTAATTTCTCCCCTTTGATTTTCACAAGTTTGTCCATAATTCTGAGGACTTGGGTTGACTCCACTTTTTATCTTTTTGACATCAGTATGGTTTTCCCAAACATTCTGTCCAAAAACATCATCATTATATGTGATTTTCATCACATGTCGTAGTTTGCCTGTTTCATGTGGGTTTCTTCGTAATTTTCCCATTTAGATCTCCATGGTGTTTTCTACGCTTCTAATGATTTGGGTCTGTTGTATTTTTGATCCCTTTGACACTGATGTGATTTTGTGAGTCATTCCTTACAAAAACACCATCATTTTATGTGAATTTCTTCACATGTCCAAGTTTGCCCGTTTTACGTGGACTTCTTCGTAATTTTTCCATCTTGATTTCCGTAATGTTTTTCCATGATTCTGATGACCTGAGTTGTTTGCATTGTTGATTGTCTGAGGTCTGTATGATTTTTCGAGCCTTTCATGCCAAGAACCTCATCATTTCATGTGATTTTCTTTGTTGTGTCATATTTTGTGATTTCATCTTTTCATGCGGATTTCTTTGCAGTTTTCGCATACCATCTTGCACATCCATCCGGTTTTGCCTTGGCTTTCATATTAGCATGTTAAGAGCATGATCTAGGCTTAGCAAGCATTCATCCAGCCTTTAGCAAGCGATTTAGACTAGAAAGATCGAGTTTCTCGGGCATATTAGGGTGCCTAACACCTTCCTCGTCCGTAATAGAAATCCTTACCCATCCTCTGGTTAGCAGACATCTGGCCTTCACATTTGCCTCTCACGCATCCGATCTTTTGTGGTTTTCCTCATCTTTCCCTTAAAGGACTAGGTGGTGACTCCTTTTTCTCTTTTGTTTTATCCCATCTTGCGCCTTCGCCATCTTGACATGGCTATGATCTCCTTCCTCTAGCGCGACTCTGCGTCGGACCCCCGAGCGAGCATGGTCACAGAACTAGCGACTCCGCTGGGGAAAACCAGATTCCGGCTTTCAAGTTAGTCTTTTTCACTTGCTTTGTCTTCACATGTTTGTTTGTTTCCTCTATTGGTGATTGTTTGCTTACTTAGCATTGCCTTTGTACTTTCTTTCACACGCTTGCTCTGTCACTGCACTTGCATGCCACATGCACTGCCTTTTGATATGATGGATGTTTTTCTTTGCACAATCATGATGCCACAACACTTGCACATGCCATGATCATGCCTTTTGCTTGTTGTTTGTTGCTTTCTAGCCTTACTTGTGTGGTTTCTTCCCCTTTTCGCACTTGACATGCCTAGGAGAGTGAGACATATTTGTTTCCCCATTCTGGTTAAAATAAAACACACAAACTCAGAGAACAATTAATAAGCCAAAACCAGAGACCAAATCAAACTCTCCCCCTGGTTAATAAAATGCAAGTGAAAAACACAAAAGCATATTGCATGATTGATCATATAGGGCATGCATCCTCTCCCCTGAGTCCACCTACAGTCCACGAAGGACAATTCTAGTAACCCGTTCTATAGCTTTGGCATAGGATGTGTTGCTAGTTTGTCCTCCCTTGTTTGGGGTCGTGTTGGTGTTAGTAGAGGATACAGCTTTATGCTACTGCAGGAGACGAGGCCACCAACGCACCACCCGTTCACTGCCTGCACTTTGGCTAGGATTTAGAGTGGGGACCTTTACCTTCTAGCGTGAGTCGAAGACCTATTTACCCATGTGTGATCCCAGAGTAAACGACCTTCTAGGAAACACTTAGCTGGTGAGAGAGAGCATGTTAGTTGCATCCATGTGCATGAAGGCCATTCACGCCACCATAACAAACTGCATTTTGTTTTTTCCCTTAGGTAGTAGAGCATGAGTTCCTTAGCCACTACTCGAGTGTTCCTGTTTTGGCTCCCCTGTTTGTGACACTTCGTTGCTGATCATCATTTCCTGAGTTATTCGTTACTTTGACGATAGCTCGTCCTAGGATTCATCCCCTTATTTGCCATGGTAGCTTGGTTCTCACCCGTTCTCAGTCAGCTATGGCCCAGTGCACTAGCGAGTCTTTTTCCACCGCTGTCGCTCCGGAGGGCACTTCCTTTGTGGTCCCTCCAACCCTTGTTGCGTCTTCAGCTGTTCCCTCTGTCCCCTTTGTGCATCATGAAGGTATTGTCCCCCACCCTGTAGGACATCCACTGACCTTGGCCAGTCTAGAGCCGGGCACCATGTTTATCTCAGTGACCCCAGCTCGGGTTCCAGATGTATCACTCATGGTCTCACTTCCTCAAGGTTCCTTCTATTTTGGTACTTTGCCCGCTGTGGCGACACCCTTTGCAGATTCCTTGCCTCTAGGGCAACCTGTCTCTGTCCCATCTGTGACCTCTGAACCTTTGACTGTGCCATCCCTCGCTATCCCTGAGGGATCTCCTACCACACAGGCAAAATATCTGCTGGCCCTCGCTTAAAAGATCGAGGGCATGGCTTTTGCAATCAAGTCCACTATAGATCCCAATATTCCTAAGGATCCCCAGCAGCCTGCTCCGGTGTTCTAGGCATTGGCACCACCACCTCAGCCCTCACCCTAGCTCCTCACTGCACCCACATTAGGTGTGACATCACAGGCTCAGACACACCACATCATTGCACAGCATTCAACTCCTGCATTTGGTGGTCAACCCCTCGTGTTGGCTAGAGTGTAGCACCCTCAGAGCCTGCAGCTTGGCACCGTACCGCTACAGTAGCTGTTACTCCCACACTCAGCACCCACTACCACACAATTCTCTGTTCATCCACCTTTTACACACCATCAGGTCTAGGCACCTTCACTTCCACAATCCAATCTAGCACTTCTACACAGATATGCTGGCCATCATGCCGTAGCACCAGGTGGCATGATGGTGGACCTGGAGGAGCACTTAGGTGCAACCCACACAGCATATGTGGTCCTTCCCCCTACTGCATCACCCTCGTCGACAGTAGCTCCAGATACCCTCCACGCTAGGGTGGGTGACCGAGAGAAAGCACCTCGACAAGTGCGAAGAGGCGACCGCCAACCCTATGGATTCCGGGACCTCTATTATTTCCCAGAGTCGACACTCCCACCGTAGTTCCAAATCCTGGATTTTGAGAAGTATAATGGTAAGGGTTGCCTATTTCACATCTTCAGGCATATTACGGAGATCTCGCTCAGCTCTAGGCTGACGAGAGGCTGCTAATCCGCCTCTTCCAGAAGAGTCTCATTGGTCCGGCCCTCAAGTGGTTCACGTCGCTTGACATGGGCTCGATTAAGACTTGGAATGACCTCTCGCAGGCATTCGTGGACTAGTATGCCTTTAATCTCGACTTGGTCCCAAAGAGGGAGGACCTTGTCGCCACAAGACAGAAGCCCCACGAGCCATTTGGGGAGTACGTCGGCCACTGGCGTGCCTTTGCATCGCAAATAAAAGATAGGCCCTCCGACGAGGAGTCTATCGAAATTGTTATTGGAGGTGCACAGCATGATGTTGGGGCTCTATTGAGCATTCAACTTGTCACCACCTTCCCATCTTTGATTCGGGCAGGTGCGCACGTAGAGTGTACCCTCTGCAGTGGTAGCTTTCCTGTGCTCGTCACTTTTGCCAAACAGGTCGCATCCTCGGATCACCAGGCGAGTAGTAGCACTCGCAATGGTGCTGGCACCTGTTACCCTAAGAGGCGGGATCCTCCCAAGCATATAGTTGCATACGCAGGGTCACCCGCCATGCCAGTCAATGTGAACCAACCAGGCTTGAGTCAGTTAGTTTATGCATCGACATCTAGGGCACCACACACACCATAGATCACCACCAACGCCCAACTGGTGTATCCTACGACATCGGTTCGACAAAGACCCTGCCCAAGGCAGAGAAGGCGACCTCCCTACGGTGGTGTCACCACTTGTTGCACAATTGTCTCAACATGCTGCACAACAGTATACACCAATTGTTGAGCCACTGAGTGCCATCCTCCCTAAGGTGGTGTCACTTTTAAAGCTCCCAGAGATCCGCACCTCGTCGAGCCCTCTTTCGAGATGGTACAACACGAGTCTCTACCGTAATTTCCATCACTGCGCGGGCCACTCGACGGACAATTGCATGGCTCTTCGGAATGCCATTCAGGACTTGATTGACTGCAAGGTCATCGTAATCGACACCTAGGAGGCACACACTGCACCTGCACCTTCGACCTATGCCAACATTGTCAACCAGTGCGCATGACAACTCAACATTTCGGTTACCGACAAGACTCCTTTGTTCAAGGACCAATGCCAGCTCGATTCTAGGAGTATCCCCTGAGCTCTTATGCGACAACAAAGGAACTGTCACGCCTACTTACTGGCTCCATCCGATCGAGTGACCTTACAGTCACAGAAGGCAATGGTTGTTCAGCTGATTACGAAGCCGAAGTGGAAGAAACTTGGCCAATCTGTGGAGCAGTTCCAAGTCCTATACTGTTTCCAAAAGTAAGAGGCTCTAAGAGGCCTAGGGATGACCCAGACTGTTGACACTTGTTTTATGCGACTTGTTCACTACACACTAAAAATAAGTGTAATCACATCATTATATTTGACTGCTATAATAAATTCATTGGGACACATTTGCCAGCTTGTTTGGATGACTGTGATTGATAGGGAATTGCCATTGCTGTAATATTTGATCAATTGTTTCAAACTACTGCCCTTTTTCTACCTACCGACTTGGCACTGGGGTCCACCCAACTAACAGTCAAGAATATCATTTTGTTGCCCTGACCTAGACAAACGAAGCCATCCTAGGTTTCTATACCAGTTGGGGCGAAACTCAATCTGTCCTGTTGGGACTTGTTGAAGTCGAGCAAGTGTCACTTCTATCCTTTCCTGGACTAGGTGAGTTCTAGGTGATCCCGTCCTAGGTTCGCCCCAGATGCAACGAACCTTGGTGTCACTACTTTATCCATCATCGAGCTAATAACCCTAACTATCCAGCAATGACTTTGTCAACTCATCATCGGGCTGATAGCCCTAACTATCTGGCAATGAGTCCGTCAACTCATCATCGGGTTGATAGCCCTAACTATCCGGTGACGAGTCTGTCAAGTCATTATCGAGTTGATCCGGCGATGAGTCTGCCAACTCATCATAGGGCTAATAACCCTAGCTATCTGGTCGGTAGGTCTATCAACTTATCGTGTTTTGTCCCTTAGTTTGCAAGTGTGGTAGTCTTACCTAGTGCCCTTTTTCTCGGGCTGATATCCCAACCTATCCGGTTGACAACCGTCACACTGCTAGGAGTGGGCTGATACCCCAAACTATCTGGTCGACATCTATCATCAGTCTATCCTCGGTTGACAAGTCTGTTACTTGCCATGCACCCCTTAGGCCGGAAGGCCCGTCATATGCCAAGTTTACCCCCAGCCAACAAGTCTAACAGACTTGCCCGGGCATCACTTGGCCTGAGTCGGGAAATCCCTCATGAACTCCTCCGAGAGCTGAGCTACCCACTCGTTATTAGCATTACCCTCATGCATCACCCAGCATCAGGGTCATCTTTTGCATCAGCATCATGCATGGGCCACATGTCATGACTTTTTGGTGCATCCACCGAATAAGAGGCTCACTGTCCCACAGTAAATACCACTCTCCTGTGGACTCAGGTGGGGTGTCTAGTCAACCCTGAGCATCAGTCTCGATTCCCTCGACCTCGCTCAGGGAGGGGTATCTGTAGACACCTTGATTTTGACGTCACTTGGCAGCAAGCTCCTCTAGAAGATGCTCTGGTTGCGACCACCAAAAACCCTAGCCCACTTGAACCCACACAAGCCCATTCAGGCCCACACTAATCCACTCGGGCCTAATTAAATTAAAATCAAACAAAACACATTTAAAACACTTAGAATCCAATTAATGAAATAAAAACCCTAATTCAAGTCAAAGTCAAATTTAAAACACTTAAAATCCAATTAATAAAACAAAAACCCTAATTCTAGTCAAAATCAAATTTAAAACACTTAAAATCCAATTAATGAAACAAAAACCCAAATTCAAATCAAAATCAAATAAAATCCACTTAAAATCAAATTAATTAAACAAAAACACTAATTCAAGTCAAAATGAAATAAAATCCATTTAAATCCATTTAAAATCTAAGTAATTAAGTGAAAACCCTAATTAAAGTCAACTTTGAACCTTTGACTGTGCCATCCCTTGCCGTCCTTGAGGGATCTCCTGCCGCATAGGCAGAATATCTGCTGGCCCTCACTCTAAAGATCGAGGGCATGGCTTTTGCAATCCAGTCCACTATAGATCCCAATATTCCTGAGGCTCCCTGGTAACCTGCTCTGGTGTTCCAAGCGTCGGCAACACCACCTCAACCCTCAACCCAACTCCTCACTGCACCCACCAGGCAGATTGCTGTGTATGTGGCAAAGTGTACAACTTGCTAGATGGTGAAAATAGAGCACTAGAAGCCTGGAGGGACCTTACAACCTCTGGACGAACCAGTATGGAAATAGGAAAATGTGTCGATTGATTTTGTGACAGGTTTGCCACGAACCTGGAGGAAGAATGATATAGTTTGGGTGATAGTAGATCGCCTTACGAAATCAGCACATTTCTTGCCAATGAGAGTGAATCTTCCTTTGGCAAAATTGGTGGAGTTGTATGTAGCTGAAATTGTGAGATTGCATGGTGTCCCAATGTCCATTGTGTCTGACAGAGACACAAGATTTACATCGAAATTCTAGGGAGCTCTACAGGAGGCTTTTGGGATGGTATTGAATTTTAGCACTTCCTTTCACCCCCAGACAGATGGCCAAACAGAGAGGACCATCCAGACACTAGAGGACTTGCTGAGGGCCTACCCCTTAGACTTTGGTGGTAGCTAGGAGGATCACTTACCTCTGATTGAGTTTGCATATAATAACAGTTACCACACTAGTATTGGTATGGCACCATATGAGGCATTGTATGGCAGACCCTGTAGAACACCCACTTGCTGAAGTGAGGTGGGTGAGAGACAGTTAGTTGGGCTCGAGATCATACAGCAGTGCAAGGGCAAGGTGGATCTAATCAGGATGAGGTTGTTGTCTGCCTAGAGTCAGCAGAAGAGCTAT
This sequence comes from Posidonia australis, assembly GCA_024699735.1. NCBI lineage: Eukaryota > Viridiplantae > Streptophyta > Magnoliopsida > Alismatales > Posidoniaceae > Posidonia > Posidonia australis. Next base: position 2,437 of record JAMKQA010004478.1, on the reverse strand, counting down.
GTTGATAGGAGGCAAAGACCTCTGGAATTCGAGGTAGGAGACTTCGTTTTCCTGAAGGTGTCACCAACCAAGGGTGTGATGTGGTTCGGTAAGAGAGGCAAGTTGAGCCCAAGGTATATCGAACCGTACCAGATTACCAAGAGGGTTGGTGAGCTGGCATACAGACTAGATCTGCCTCAAGAGTTGGTGAGTGTGCACAACACCATCCATGTGTCAATGTTGAGGAATTGTTTGGCCGATGCGTCCCAATTGATACCATTACAGCTAGGGGAGCTGCGGGAGGACCTATCTATGATTGAGAATGCAGTCCAAATACTTGACCGAAAAGATCAAGTCCTCAGGAATAAAGTGATCCCATTGGTGTTAATTAAGTGGCAACACCATGGTACAGAGGAGGCTACCTGGGAATGCGAGGTGGACATCCAAAGATAGTACCCCTACTTATTTTATTAGAGCTGATTTTCGAAGATGAAATTCTTTTAAGGGGGTAGGATGTGACATCTGGGCCTGATTATCCATTTTTAATTGTAAATCATGTAATTAATTGTAATATTGTATAAATGATTTATTAATGGATAATCTGTTGTTTCTTGATTGTGTGAGCTTTTGGTTGGCCTTCTATGCACCTGTTTGTGATTTGGGACCAATGTGGAGTCTAGTTTTAGTATGCATAGTCGTATCGATTTGCGTGCCTGTCTTTTCTTCTTTTTCTTTTTCTTCTCTATCTCTCTCACGAGCTCGCACCATCCCCGTCTCATTCTTTCCCATCCCCAACCCGTGCCACCAACGACTCTAGCTCGTGCGTCGCCGTCTCTTCCAACACGATGGACAGCCGACGCGACACGGGAGGAGGAGAGGATAAAGGGATGTGGAGGCTAGCGAGGAGAGGGAAGGTAAATCGAAAGAGGAGAACAAAAGGAAGAGCGGCATGCGACAGAGGAGGAGGTGGCTTGTGTGGTTCGTCGAAGGAAGAAGCTTCGTTGGAGGCACGAGGAGGCTCGCTGGAGTGCAGAAGGGTCGCCAGAAGGCTGAGCTTGGTACGCGACCCTTGTCCCTCCTCGTTTCTTTGTGGTTTGATTAAGGGAGTACAATGCATGAAAATGACGAAAAATGCATCTAAAATCATTAAAGAATAGGGAAATTGATGAGAATGAGTTGGAATGCATGAAAACATAGATATCATGCGGTTAGGATGAAAAATTTGTAAGATTAAACGAGATTTAGGATGTAAGCTACAGTAAGTTAAATTTAGCTCTTCCCTTTTGTGATTTTCGTATGAATCACATAGTTAATTGATTGAGGAATGGTTTGAGGGGTTTTGAAGTAGACTCAAGGTTCTACACCCCATGATTTAATGGTAAATTGAGATGTGTGTTTGGGGGGTTCGATTAAGGCTGCCACTTTGGGTGATTTTCATCGACCAAAACAAGGGAATGCCCAGGCGGGATTTTTGATATGCCGAAATCTTGATAGATTAAGCCAGGATACCTGGTTTCGGTAGACCGAAATCATCCAGTCGACCGAATCAAGGACTTTTGGTATACCAAAAATGTTCGTTATACTGAACCAAGGATTTTCGATATACCGAACCTAGTTTCGGTCTTTCGATTTTGTCCTGGCCCTGATATATGTTAATGTGAATATAAATGAAGGATAAATGGTTTGAAGAGTATGTAAAGCGTGTGTTGATGATGTTTTCCCTATGTAGATGACATGGAGGAATATAGAATCCAAATAAGTGGATTTGGGCTTTGTTTTGGGTTTTAGACCCTATAAACGAATAAAATGGTTGATTGTGTATGGTTTTGGGCATGAGACTCAATTGTGATTTTAAAACACATGACTTTTCAATAATGAGTTGGGACCCCAATAGAGGGTCAGGTGTTGCATGAAAAATAGATTCCTGCAGTGAACAAGAATAAAATGGAAATGGTTTTGAAAAAAAAAGCTTAAAGAGTTTTGAAAATGGAACACTAATAATGTGTTGAGGAACCACAGGGGTTGGTGTTGACAACGTGGTAGGAGTATGAGGCTCCAATGAAACTGTAGACACCCTGATTTTGAGGTGACCCAGAGATGAGTTATACGCATGTTGCTTTGGATGTGATCAACCGTTAAACCATACCCGGAGCCTGTAGCAAGCCAGAACCCAATTAACAAATTCTGTGAGCTGGGTTGGTGCACCAAGTAGGCGCACCAAGTAGGCGCCCAGCCGTTTCCAGGCTGCGACTGCAGACCTTCCGTCTTCCAGGCTGTTACCATTGCAAACGAATGTGCCAAGGAATATTCAAGGCTTTTCGTTTGCAAGGCCCTTCGTTTCTCATGAGTTACCCTTTGATAGATCCCTATAAATAGAGATCCATAGGCAACCATTTGAAGACACCATTTTTGGGAGAGAAATCCTGTGCTGAAATCTGAGAAAAAACAGATCTGCACT
>JAMKQA010004476.1:0-18394 GCA_024699735.1 Posidonia australis | reverse complement strand
TTTTATGCAAGATTCAAAGCATGTTTTATCATCGTTCTATGGCTGAGATTTAAAGGAGAAGGAAAAGAAAGAGAACCTACCTCTCAAGGTGTTCCTTCCTGAAATATCAAAGATAGAGAGATCCTTGTTGCTTTGGAAGGGCCAAAGATGCTTTGGAATGAAAAGGAATACACCAGAAAACGAGAATATGCTGCTGGAAAGAGGATATGGCTTGCCCAAGATGTTTGCTTAGATTAGGATTGCTGAACTCAAGGTTTCTAACCCCTTCTAATGGTTGCCTATAGGTGTCCTTATATAGGATTTTCTCATGGGTAACTCCTAGGAATGCAAGGAGCCTCGTAGAAGAAAAGCCTGGGAAGATTCCATGGCATATTCGTTGGTGGAGGTAACAGCCATGGGAGGTGAAAAGCCAGCAGCCAACAGCCTGAGAAATGACTGTGCGCCAAGTAGGTGCGCTAGGTAGGTGTGCCAGGTAGGTGTGCCAGCTAGGTGTGCCAGGTAGGTGTGCCAGCTAAGTGTGCTAGAATGGTGTGCCAGCCTAGTGCTCCAGCTAGGTGCTTTCCCCTACTTGTCTGGATTTCTAATTGGGCTGCGGGCTTGCTATAGGTTTGGGATTCATTTAGCTAATAGGATTCAAGGGCACAGGACCTTGACCGCCCGGTGCAGATCAGCAATTTGGATTTCGCGCCTGCGAAAATCCTAAAAGGGGCAAACGACATTGACCGCCCGGCCAAAGTCAACAGGCTGGATTTCGTGCCCGTAAAAATCCAAAAGAGAGGCAAATGACGTTGATCACCTGGTCAAAGTCAACAGACTGGATTTCGCGTCCGCAAAAATCCAAAAGAGTGGCAAATGACGTTGACCGCCCTATCAATGTCAACAGACTGGATTTCGCGCTCGCGAAAATCCAAAGGAGAGGTAGAATGGTCTCCTTTGCTTGGAAGGAGAACCCGAAATCAAAACGATGACCCGTGGATTGTCCCCCAGTAAGGAAAAAGGTAAAGATGCCCTGAAGGGCAAAAACTGTGAATATGCTGATTGCTAATGCTGTGGTGCAGAAACTGGCATTCTTGCTGAGATGCATGTACAATCTCTTCTTGCTGGAATCTTCAACATTGTTTGCAAAAGGTGAGGACTTATTTGCAAACGTCCTGAACTCGAGGGCTTCATTGCAAATTGTCCAATCATGACAGCTTTTTGATTGCTGAATTACCATTCTGCTGTATATCAACAAACGTCTGCTTCAATTAAAACTTCCCCCATCTCTTGTGGACTAATCTGCAAATTTGCAAAATGTAGGGGTTTTTTTGCAAATTACCCTATCGGGTGCATTTTGTGGGCCATGTGCTTGGCACCTTATGTTCTACTCTTGGAGTGTAAGCTGTGAAGTGGTAGGGGATGAAACGCAATTTCCACTGCATTTGCATTTTGAACCCTGACTTATTAAATTATTTATAAGTGGATCCTCCTGGATAACTACCATAACTGCCCAGGAACATTCTCCACTTCTCTTCCTACTTGCTGGGAATGAAATAGTGCTTGTGCTGCCTGGCTTTTCCCAAGGTTCTGTTTATTTTTGCTTGATTTCATATCGCCAAAGCAACACTTATATGCATTTTCCTTTTTTGATTTTTGCTTCTTCTCAAAGGGCGTGCATTTTCTTCTTCTTCCCCATTTCTTTTCTTCATCTCCCCACACGAAACCCATCTCCTCTCCCCCTTCATCTCTTCTCCCATTCTCTTCACCCCTCTCATTCGTCTCCCTTTCTCTTCACGATGGTGGCACGCAGGAGGTGCGTCGACGAGGTGCTCTTGGCTGGTGCGGGGATCCGACGCGTCGGCGAGGTGCGGCAGAGGTGCAGCGGCTAGGTGCTTGGTCGACGGCGGTGATGGACCGGACCCTTCAAGACTGGTTAGACAGGGGTTCGCCAGCGGAGGTATTCTCGAGTTCCCCTCTTGATTTTGCTTTGTGTTTGCATGTGCCCCTTTGTCTTGGATTGCCGGCGGCAAGGTGGGTTCTGGCGAGCTGGCCACGGGTTGGTCATGGAGGCGTGGGCTGCGGGGTGATGGGTTGGAATGATGGTGCGGGTTACGGGTTCCAGCGGTCATAGCCGCACGGTGACGAGCCAGAGTTGGGTCACAAGGGTGTTTGGGATGAATAGTTTAGGGTGATGGTTTGCTGTGTGGGTGCGGGCTACGGGTTCTGGAGGTGGTTCTTGGTGGTAGATGGGTTGGCCGTAGGTAGGCGATGGTGTTGATTGTGTGGTGGGTTGGAATGATGGGCAATGGGTCGGCCACAGTGATGATCTTGGAGTAGCGGTGATGGGTTTGGTTATGGTGGTATTATGAGGTTATTTGGGTAATGTCATACTACCATGCTACCATTTATGCCATTTCTGATTTTTGTTGCAAACTGCTTTGAATCAAATTGTTGAACCATACTTGATAGCTTATCCAGAGCATTTCATTTCTGCAAAATTAACAAGAGAATATTGTCACATGATTTGCACATTTTCATGTAACACTGAGCTGTAACTGTACACCTGTTTATACTTGTATTTCTGTCACTATATGCCATAATGCTTTAAATGCTATGTCCTTTGCTATTTTGCCAATGAATGTAATGCCACATTTGACTTTGACTTGGGCTCTATTACGCTTAAATATTCCGCATTTGCCGTGCCTGCTGCTGTTGTTTAACTCTTGGTTCGGCTTTTATCCTTTTTGTAGGATGACCCAGTTCCCGAGGAGGGAACCCCACAGCCTTCCCAGGACATGCCTTCTAGTTCTCGTCCCAAGCGGCGAGGTAGCTCCTCGAGGTCACGATCCTCTAGTTACTCGACTTTTGCTATCCCTATTGAGGTAAGTCCCAAAATTTGGAAGAAAAAGTGCATATAAATTTGGGGCCTTATCTGACAAATACATTTTCAAGAATCTGGCAACTTCGAGGGGCGACTGTTAAGTGACCATCACCTCTACGAGGGTCCTGATTTTGGGGTAATTTTCTTACTTTAACGAGCTTTAATTATAACCCCCCTTTGACTTGACATTAATTATGTTCTCGACATTTCAAGATGGGGATGCGAACCGGATTATGTGGTGCCACTGGGGCCCAATGATTGACCACTTTCATCGTCTGCCAGACTTTCTGCAGGACTTTTTCCTTCACTGATCCCCATTTGGAGGTTTACTTCGCATACCCATTATACATGGCCATTATAACTTCTTCAGGGCTTTGGTGGGAAGATGGAGGTATGAGACGCACTTTCCATTTTCCATTCGGAGAGTTGACCGTCCTGCCTGATCAGTGGGCATTGTTGATGGGTCTTCCCTTTGACGACGAACCGATCATAGGTGAGACCACCCACGGCTTGCACCTTGCTCCTGCGTACTTGGGCCGCGTTCCTCCAAAGCCACCTCAGGGGAAGTACATGATCACTATGGGGTGGTTGAGAGAGTGGGACCAGTTCTGGCCCAACCCAGAGCATGACAGCGAAGAAGTAGACTTTGTACTGAGGCATTTCTTGTTGGATCTACAAGTCATGATTTTCTGTGACTCATCTACCTACTGCATTCATGCTGATTGGTTAGCGTACTTAACCAATCTGGAACATCTGGACCACTATGACTGGGCCGGCGCTAGTTATACTTGGCTGATTTGTGGGCTCGTCAATGTGGTTAAGCTTAGGTGCCGCTCTTATGTGGGGCTATATCCTCTGCTAACTGTAAGTGTTTATTTTCATTACTTTTGTAAAACAAATTTTCTCTATGCTTAATACCTAATATACTGACTTCTATCTGCCATTTTCAGTACTGGATTATGGAGCATATCACTAGAGGGCATAGTTTTGGTCGTCTTCGGGACGAGCTTCTGCCTCTTCCTTGTCAGTGGGTCGAGCCTGACCACCAGGCTACTGTTAGGGTCTATAGTTATGAGTCCTACCAGTATCTGCTGGACCTGGTAGAACTCGAGGATGAAATTTTCCTCTCTTTTTAATGCTTTTAAGTCTATGTTGCTTAAATTGCTTATATTTCTCTTTTCTTGTAACAGGTTCATCTGCGCCCGTTCTCCAGATATGATGCCTTTGACTAGGCTCCCCTGAACTCTCGCTATGTTCTTAGGGACAAGCAGGTGAAGTTCTACTGCATGAAGAAGTCGGCCTATTACCTCCCATGGCGCGTGCGGCATCAATTTCTGAATGAGTTTTGCATTCCTACCCCTCCTCCTCCTGATATGGATCGCCCGGCTTCAACTCGTTCAGTTGCTAGAAGCCGGCACGCGGCAGCTATAGCTTCCCAGGACAGACATGTCCTTCGGGAAGTTAACTACACAAATTATGTGGCTTGGTACAGGCATGTTGGGAAGCCGTACCTATTTGAGGAGCCAGTGTGGGACAACCAGCAAGGGATGTGGTATGCCTCTGACTGGGCTAAGGTACATAATTACCACTTCTGCTTAATACTTTTGGCATGTGATCTATATAAGTCTGACATTTGTCATAATTAATAGGGCTTTGAAGAACAGTTTGGCGCCTTCTATGTAGATATCTGTCGGAAGAGGGTAAGACTTTTACTTTGCAAATTGCCATTTCAGCTCAAAGCACGCCTGACATATATGTTACTTTGCAGGAACTACGCTGGCGTAATATCATTCGGGTATGTCTCTTCCTTCTGTCCTTGTTACTTTTCCTTATTTCTGCCTGCTAACACAAATTTTGATATTGCAGCAAGACTTCCTAGCCCAGGAGGTGAATGTAGCTAGTAGCGGGGATTTCACCATGGAGGCATCTGAGGAGGACCGCTCAGATACCGAGGTTACTCAGAGGGTTCGAGATTCTGCTCCCCGTTCCCAGGCTACTGTAGCTGTTCAATGGTCACGACGGATCACCCGATGAGGCGCCCGTCTCATGGTCGAATTCTTTCAAGTAGCGTCATCCGACGAGGAGTCAGACGAGGGATAGCTATTCTGTATTTGTAGATATTTCCAAGCTTTGTAATAATAGTGGAATATTGTAACTTACTTCAAAACTTTATAAAATGACAATTCCAGATTTTGTGATGTGCCCCTCGGGGTTTTGTGCGTGTATGTTGTATGCAAAATTCTCTACACAGGTTCAAATAAATGGCACCGATTTGGCGAGATCCATATTTTAGGAGAGGTGCTGCTGAAATTTGTAGCTGTTCCATGCGCCACCTAGGTGAGCCACTGAGGTGCGCCTCCAAAAATGGTGGGTTTGCTTTCCTTTTTTGCTGAAACCTTTTACTTATAATCTTGCATTCCCAGCGAGATCCACCGCCCCCCCTTCTGCGAGCACCCTAAAACCTTTGAATCTTGCTTGTAGCACCTTCTCTGATCCATTCTGGCCTCTAGCTGCGCTATACTTCGCATCACAATGGTATGTTCTTCTGCATATGTATTTTCTATTGTTTCCTTTTGGCTTCTTCGTGCTTTGCTGCAGATTTTGCATTCTATAATATTATCTCGTCTTTATGGCAAAATATTCTGAATATGTGTCTTGATTCTGTATTCACTTTCAGATTATATTCTGCTAGATTGCTTTGTTCGCTTCATATTTATGTTAAGTTCTGCCCCCTTTTTTACTACCATATCTGGCTCAAATCTGTGTTCACAGAGTTATCCCACCATGGTGACACCAAAACATTGCTCAGATGCTCTACGTGACTGGATTGACGCTTTAACAGCTGCTGATCGTAAGCAACTACGGATCTGGGGTATTTCCTCCTCCCTTCTAAGTATAGCTAAGGTGGAGGTTAACTGGCATCTGCTGTGCGCCGTGGCTCGATTTTGGAAACCGGCTTTGCACGTTTTCCGCTTCGGGCAGGTGGAGATGACTCTAACTTTGGAGGAAGTCAGACAGATTTACGGCCTATCACCATTCATGTCCCCTCCAGTCTTTACTTGCCATGACAGCTATGTTCATGTTGTGAGCCGACTTATGGGCATGGCCAGAATTGTATGTGAGGAGATACTTATCTGCAGAGATGGATCTACTACTATGGTGCGCCTGGACAATTTTGATGAGATCATCAATGCCCGTTCTTCCTTAGGCATCCTGTGGCTTTATAGCTTTGTGTTGTGCTTCCTCGAGGAGCTTATTTTTAGCCATGGCCGGATGACTATGGCTATCGAGGTGGCAGAAATAGCCTAGGCGATAGTTGTTTGCCAGATTGATTTGGCTCCTGTTCTTCTTGCGAAAACCTATGTTGGTTTGGACTGGGCACTGAAGCGCTCCCGCCATTTTTATGGGTGTGGTGCCCTAGTGCAAGTAAGCAAACCATTTTATACTTAAATATTCTGTTGTGCTTTGCTTAACCATGCATTCCATTTTTTCCAGGTTTGGTTTGCTGCTCATATGGGAATGAAGATTCTACGCCCTCGGCCTTCTGCTTTTGAAGCCTATAGCCGCACTCACCATTCGAGGGCACTCCCAGGTGTGCAAGAGTTGTGCAGTAGGCTGCAGAATCTTGTAGAGGATATAGTAACATGGTGTATTATATCCTCAGTGTCAAGAACCTTTACTGCCTTTTTCAATGCCAAGGCCTTGCGGCTCGTGGTTCCTGGGTTTTCGGGAGGTGTGGAGTATCACCCTGTCCGAGTCCTTCGCCAATTCGTCTTCTGCCAGGATTCTATTGAGCAAAGTCCCTGTCCTGACCGGTACAAGAGGTATATTGTTGGCTCGAATGCGACAACTTCAGAGTTGGCCCGTAAGATGCGTGCTGGCATCAAGTCCTCCGATCTCGCCATTACTGAAGGTTCCGGTTGTACAGTGGAATACGAAGCCGAAATACGGGAGACATGGCCCTTAAGCAAGATTCCGCCTAGCGGCACTTGTTTCACAGGGGCTAGCAATTCAAAGAAGCCCAGAGTCGATTAGCAATATTTGTACAAGTGATGGACCATAATAAGAATTGTTGGCATTTATGTCATCTTGCATTGTTTGTATTTGTTCATGTATTTTCACAACTGCTCTTGGTCTCAAATTCTTCCAATTAATGAAGCGACTAGCATGCCCCTAGCCAAATGCCTATTTGCCGATACTACAACCAAAAAGGTAGTTGACATACCCCTGGAAGGAATATGGGCAAACGCCTTGCAAAGTAATACAAATATGCTTGACTAAAAAAAACTAAATGCTGTGCAAGAAGTGCAAATGCAGAGAGAGGGTTAATTAATATATTGGTGCCCACAATGTCAAGGAAGCCTGTTTTGCTTGCTGTAAGAGATGACACTATCCTCGACTCATGTGGCACAAACCTAGGCACTTAGGTTTATTTGTGGCTCTCCTTCAGATATTATGGGCTTCATGCCAAATTCTTGGGGCCCTATATCTACGTTTTAAGGATTCATTTTCTTTTCTCCCTCAAAGGCATGTTGACCTACCCTACTCCTGCTTGGAGGTCAAATACACCAAGGCTGAGGGGGTGGCTGCTATTTCCCTTATGCTGAAGGGGTGGCTAGTCCCTTTGATCATGTGGGCTTAGTTGGTGCATGCTCCGACTCCTCTCCAAGTTATATGGTAGGAGTAAGGTTGTTCACATGCCTTTCTCAGTGGTGCTTAGCTTCTGTCTGCTGTTTTTGTCTTTTTATTTTCTTTTATGCCCCAAGGTCTTTGTATTTTCCTTTATTGCTCACACTCTCTCTAGACCTAACATTTTTACTCCCTCTGGAGATATAGGTCTCGTGGGGATTTGTTCATTTAGCCCATTTCTCTGAAATCTCTCTCTCACACCGTAAGCTTCTAGGGTAGTAGCACATGAGGAGGACTTGACACATCTTACACAGGCAGGCTTCCGATTTTCCTCATCGGGCAATAATGATGTTATGCAAAAAGAAAAGGTGCAGGAGATTATCCATGTTATGCTAGGATGCAATAATTAGTAAAGAAGAAACATGAAAATGCATGGCTCACGGTGCAAGGCTTTAGGATTGACTAGGAGTCACTGATAGTACTTCTTTAGGTAGGAAACATTGACAGGATTTCTTTTTCAAATGTCAGGTCAGTTATGTCAACTGAGAAGACTTCCTCTGATTCTGCGCCCTGATGGCGTTTAAGGACTGTCACAGTGACCTTCGTGTTCCTGTACTGACATTGTGCTACTTCTTCGATTTCCCTATCTGGATGATCCGAGGAGCTAGGAGTCCCTTCCTCTGATGTTGATGCCTCCTTATTTTTGGTTTTTGATTTTTTGATTTTTTTTGGCATTTTCTTTTTCCTTGCTAGCTGTACAAAATTTTGCTTGCTGGCGGCTGCTTTGCTGTAAACTGGTGAGGCCGTCGTCGCTTGTCCTTCTCGTGCTTGATTCAAAGTTTTGATCCTCACCCTCATGGTGAGGCTTATATTGCCAATACCAACTAGACCTGCCTCTTGGCTGACAGGGGATTAACTCCAATGGTCTAGTATCTCTTTCGTCTGTTTCTCGCAGGACCATAATTGAAACCTGGTCCTGGGGGGGTATTGGTGCTTCTGCTGGTGGTGCTGTAGCAATTGCTTTGCCCTTCCTTATGCGATCATGCTCTGCTAGGTCTTCTGCAAGCACATCTAGCTACTCCTGAAATAAGAGGTCCAGATCCCCGATGTCATCATCTGAGTCAGCTTCTTGGACCACAATCTGGGCTGCTGACTGCTCTGTCTGTCCATTGTTCTGCATGATCTCCTACTGTATACCCTGCTGCTCTAGTTGGCTGCCGTCCTAATACGAATCCTCTAGGCAGACCCAAGCTGATGGCGCTGACACTGCATATGAACTGTGGTTCGGATCCATAATGCATGCGCTAATAAAGTTGGATAAATCTCGTGGAATAATCATCTTGTAAGACTTACCCTGGCGTTGTGATCTCTTCCTCTGGCAGCATCGCTCATAACCCAAACCCTCTCGCTCAACCCATTCTTCGGCCTCGATTGGCTCGATGATTCCTTGACCATAAAGTCCTAGAAGCGATCCTTTCTCGTACCCCCATTTGCGACATAGGTTGACGGCCATCAAACGGGGGTTGCCAGAAGTGGCCAAATGGCAAGCAAGCTCTGAGGGTGGAATAAAATTAACTGGCTCAAACCGGTTAACCTGATAGAGGACATCAGAAGGTTTAGGCTCGAAGTGAATGGTCTGAGGGGCTAGAGCTGAGATAGATTCAACCCTCTCCATATCCTCTGCCAGGACAACAACAACATTGTCATCCCAACAAAACTTAATCATACGATGGAGGGTTGAAGGAATGATTTGATGCTTGTGAAGCCAAGGGCGCCCAAGCAATAGATTGAAAGAGGGTTCGATATCTACGACATAGAATTCCACGTCGAAGTGAGCAGAGCCTATAGTCAGGGGAATGATCAGGACTCCAAGCGCATCATGATGCGTATTATCAAAAGCTGTCATCCCTTTCACAGTTGGTGTAATGTCCTCGGACTTGAATCCGATTGCACTTGCTGTGCGCAAAGGGCAGACATTTAGGCCTGCTCCATTGTCCACCAATGTGAGGGGGATGCAGAATCTTCGATACTGTGTTGTGATGAACAAGGGAGAGTTATGATTGGTGCCAGAGGGAGGTAACTCTAGGCTAGAGAAGGAGATAACTTGAGGTGCCGCTATCATTCCTACCATATTTTCCAGGGTAGCAGGCTCTATAGTCTGAGATACACGAGCTGCCTGAAAAACCCTAAGGAAAGCTTCTTTGTGTTCAGTCGATGTATGGATTAGGTCCCAAATGGAAATATCGGCTTTAACCTTCTTAAGCTGGGTAGTGATGTCAGCTAAAGGTTGGCTGCTAGTGGTAGGATTGGATGGTGCTACTCTAGGCATAGGTGGTTGAGGAGAATGTGCTAGGAGTTGGGCAGGGGCTACTGCTGCAGGTGCTGGTGACCTAGATGGCTGGGCTTGTAACTGGTTAGGGGTTAAGGTTGAGGGGTTAAGCCTTGCTGTCGAGGGTTTGTACACTCTGCCTGATCGTGTCACTTCTGCACACATCCCTGTGGCATAATTGTATGGAACATGATGCGTGTCGTGGGTCAGAGTAACAACAACTGGAGGATGGGTAGCTAACTGTACAGGGGTAGTTGAAGGATAAAGGTGAGTAGGAGTGTAAACCTGTGGATGCTGGGAGTATTGGTTTCAGTGTTGGTGGGCCTGAGGGTATACTGGCTGACTTGACCTAGATTGGGGCCAAGCGGACAAATAGATTGGAGTTGGAGGCTGGGGATATACTACAGGTGGCACCTCAAAGTACTCCGACTCGACAACAGGACGAATCATAAAAATAGATTCCTCGGAATTATCGAGGAAGAAGTGATACAACTGGTGGGGAAAAGGGGATGATTCATCATGAATCAAGTCGGTTGGGCAGATGGGGGGAGAAACAGACTCAGAAAGAACAAAAGAGAAAGAAGCAGGAGGAACAAGATTAACTCCCGAGGAACCTGGCGCTCCCGGGGATGAATGTTGTGGCAAGGGTTGGCTAACTATGTTGGGGTGTGCTGGCTGTGCTGGGGTGGCTACTGGGGTGTGTGTTGGGGCGGTTGCCTAGGTATTAATCACTATGACCCTCTGGTCAATTAAATCCTAGACAGCGTCCCTGAGTGTCAAACAATTATCCGTCGAGTGGCCAACCACCTGATGGAAATTGCAGAACACATTGGCGTTGTACCAGGCAGGTAGTGGATTAGGCGGAGGGCACACCTCAGGCAGCCTCAGCAGGGATGCGACTTTAGGGAATACCATGCTCAAAGGCTCTACTAAAGGGGTATAGTGGAGCCTATCACGGCGTTGTCGCTTTGGTTGTGGATGTGCCAACGGTGGGCGCGTCTTGGCCTGTGGGTTAGGTTATACTGGTGTGGCAGTGGGGGTAATGTGTGATGCATGCTGTGCTCTAGGTGTAGGCGTGGGTGCATAAACTATTTGGCGTTGCGGGGGTGGGCGGACATTTGACCGAGCAGCAAGCGATCTGATATAGGAAACTGTATTTTTGGAGGGATCCCGCCTCCTAGGTGGATAGGTGTTGTTGTTGTTGTTGTTATTGCTGCTGCTGGGGCCATTATGTGAGGCAGTGGCCGGCTTGGCAAATGCTGAAAGCGTTGGAAAACTGTCGCTGCGTAGTGAACTCTCAACACGGGTGCCCACTTGAAGCAGTGTCGAAAAAGTGGTGACAGGTTGAATGCTAAGCAGAGCCCCGACCGCTAGCTGTGCTCCTCGGATCACTATCTCAATAGACTCTTCGTCGGAAGGTCTATCTTTGACTTGTGAAGCCAAAGAGCACCAACGTCCATGATACTCCCCAAATGTCTCTTGGGGTCTCTGCTTGAGAGCGACTAAGTCCTCCTGCTTGGGGACTAAGTCAAGGTTGAAGGAATATTGCTCCAAGAACGCATGCATAAGGTCGTCTCAAGTCCTAATGGTGGCCATGTTGAGGGAAGTGAACCACTTCAACACGGGCCCCGTAAGACTCTTTTGGAACAAGCGTATTAATAACCTTTCGTTAGCCTGGAGCTGAGCGAGGTCTCTGCAATAAGCTTTGAGATGGGAAATGGGGCTACCTCTACCATTGTATTTGTCGAATTCCAGGATTTGGAAATCTGGGGGGAGAGTCGCCTCTGAAAAATAACAGAGGTCCCGGAATTGGTAGGACTGACGGTCCCCACCCTGCACTTGTCGGAGAGTGCGCTCCAGATCATTCACTCTCGCGAGGAGAGCATCTAGAGCTACTGCAGCTGTGGATTGTGCAGTAGAGGCGGGTGCCGCGTACACTGTATGGGTTGCCCCTAGGGGCTCCTCCGGATCCACCATTCCGCCATCTGGTGCTACGGCAAGATGGCCAGTGTACCCGTGCATGGGTGCATAGTGCTGTGGGACAAAAGATGAGACTTGCGTGTGGTACAAAGGCGAGGACAGTGCAGGGGGTGGTGCAACAAGTGGTTCAGAGTGTGGAAACAAGAGCTGTTGGACTGGGATGGTATCCGGTACAATGCTCACGAATGGTTGTGCTTTCGTCGGCCTAGGGGGCTGGCCACCAGATAGGAGGGATGCATGCTGTAGTGGGTGTTGTGCTGGTGTAACAAAAGGTAGTGTCGACACCCCTATTGCTGGAGAGACAAGGGATGGCGATGGTTGTGGAGGGGGTGCAGTGGGTGCAAACTGTGGTGCTAAAGTCGATTGCGCAGGCATCTCGGGAGCAGGGAAGGACAAAGTTGAGAAGGGCTGGAGCGCCAGTGTCAATCCCTGCAACTGTTGGGCGAGGGCCGACATTTGTTGCAGCTGTGCGGTCATGGGATCGTCGCTGGTGGCTCCAAAGGATGGAGGCAAGACTAGGGGTGAAACAAGAGGCTGAGATCCCAGTTGTCCGAATTGGGGAAAGGCTACTACAGAGACAGCCGCAGTGGGACGAGGGTTAGTAAGAACATAGCCCTGAGGAGAGACAAACTCAACTGTTGTGGCCCAAACAGCAGGAGAAGACCAGGCAGGTAGTCCTGAAGGCGGAGTTGCCACAAGGACACAGAATTGAGGTGATGGAGGTCCTCCAGAAGCTAAGGCAAAAGTGGAGGCAGCAGTGATGACTGGAACAGACACAATGGAAGAGTGTCCTGAGACAGGAACCTCCTCCTAGACAGCAAGGGAAAGGGACTCGCTTGCATGCTGGGCCATCGTGGATCGTGAGCGAGTAGGGATTGGATTGCGGCTGGGAAGGATAGGACGGATCCTAGGACGAGCTATCGTCAGAAGTGACAAATAACTCGGGAGATGCGATCAAGAAATAAGGTCGCAAATGGAGTTAGTGAAAGGAAGGGTCCAGAGCTCAGGCTAAGGAAACTCACAGATCAGAAATCTATGCGCAAAAACAAACAAGTTAGTAAAGATGCAATGTTTATGGTGGTATGAGATGAAAATGAATGCCCCTAGTATGCACTCTCTCACAATCTAGGGATGTCCTATTAAGCTGTCTACTCCAGGTTCTCATAGGGGTGAATAGGTCTCCGACACAAGTTTAGAAAAAGTAAGGTCCCCATTCTAAATCCTGGCCATAGCCTAGGTAGTGAACGGGTGGTGCTTTCGGGGCCTCATCCTCTGCCAAAGCAGTAGGTTGTACCCTCTACTACACCGACACGACCCCGGACAAGGGGGGACAAATCCGATATTTCATCCCACACCATAGCCATAGGATGAGCCACCAAGAAATGTCCTTCGCAGACTGTATAAGTGAACTAAGGAGGGGAGAAGATGCATGCCCTATATGATGTATGCAAAGTATGCTTTAAGTTTTTTACTTGCAAATTTATTAAACCGTGGGGGAAGATTTGCAATTTGTCACTAGTTTGCCTGATTTATTGATTTTGGTTGTTATGTTTTCATTAACCAAAAGCGGAAGCAAACATGTCTCTAATCTCCTAAGCATGGCATGTACAAGAAGGGAAATAAACATGCAATTTAGCCATGAAATAACAAACAGAAGCATGTACACATTATATGCAATAGTGGTGACATAACAAATGTGTAAAAGGAAAGAACAATATTACAAAGGCATGCATGTAGAAAGACACCACTTAAAAGGATAACCAATGCATAGCATGGCAATAGGCAAGTAAGGAGAAAAGGCAAAGCAAATGAGAAACCAAAAAACAAAACCAGGATCTGGTTATCCCCAGCGGAGTCGTCAGTTCCTGTAACCATGCCGGCGATGGCCTTGGGACTTGGCACTAAGGCTGAATACATGAGGATCGGCAAAGTCACGGCAGAAAAAATAAAAATGCAAATGCAGGACTCGCCACCTAGTCTATTAAAAATGGAAGACGAGGAAAACCATATAAAACATGCAAATCATGCAATGGAAAAGCAAGTCAAAAACCAGAAAATGGGTAAGGATCCCTGTTACGCATGAGGAAGGTGTTAGGCACCCTCGTGTGCCCGATAAATCGGTCTTTTATAGGTTTCTCATTTGCCTAAATGAAATGTCGGCTTTCCAGCCTTTACTGTACGCCCGAGGGCGATATGCCATGCCATGCTAAGTGAGTAGTGTCTTATTCTAAAATAAGGGTGCAGGGGAGTGTCCTAATGCTCAGAGATATTGCTCATATATCGGGTCAAGTGTCGATGCAAAGATATTGCATAAATAAGATCAAGGATCTAAGTATTTTGAGCGATTTTTCATCCTTATTTTACTATATGCTATGTATGATCTATCATGTATAAAAGTGGTTAAAAACAGAGCTATGCCTTCCTGATATATCAAGGAAGAAAACCAGGAAAACACCCAGAAACTAATCAAATCGAGAAAGCATGCTGAAAACCATATAAAAGCCTGCTGTGTGCTACTGAAAATTGGCTGATGCGCCCGTTTGGTGTGCCAGACTGGTGCTCCAGTCTGGTGCGCCATCTATGTGCTCCTATGTGGGCCAAAAAGATGTGCTGAGGGAAAACAGAAATCCATGCAGTGCCAAATCACATGAGAATGCATTCTGGAAAAGTATGCAATGTAAAATCCTTTGCAAAACTTGAAAAATATGCTTTAAAAGTGAAAGAAATGCAAGTGTAATGACTTGTGGACCTTGTGCTCAAGGGCTTGTAGCCTCACACAAGATCCCACCTTATTTATGTTAAAATGCATGCAAGAAGGTTCAGTCATGTCTCTGGATCATGGGTTGAATGCACAAGGTTCTCCATATTGGAGTAGAGGCAAACAACCTACTAGATTCTTGCCATAGAATGAACATTCAAAAGGGGAAAATAACAAGGAGACAATTGTATTTTAAACTGAAAACATGCGTGCAAAACCATGGAATATCAGAGAACCAACAGTAAAAGAATCAGGCTCAAAGTCATCCGGAAAACCATGCAAACAGGGATGCAAAAGTGAGTGTTTTGCTCTCTGATCAGTCTGGTGCACCAGATTGGTGCGCCAGAGTGGTGCTCTGGGTAGGTGCGCCACTCTGGTGCGCCATATAGGTGCTCCAGATTGGTGCTCCCCAGAAAATTTGGATCAGACTGCAATCTAATCCAGAATCTGACCTAGAATAGAGATGGGTGATTTTTATTGATGCCAATCAGTTTATGCCGATGATAAAAACTGAAACATGATGTGATGCAAATGAGCAAAACGAATCTATTATGATTTGATTCAGAAGTATGATAAGTTATAAAGTCATGGATAAAATGCTTGCATAACATTCTAAAAGAATATCCATGAGAAAATAAGTTCAACAGAACATGCAAGTGGTGAATACATCAAGATCATCACTATTGCATATCTTAGCATACATACATGGATCATGGATCTTAGTGCAAAGAAATGGAGAAGAATAATGAAACCACTCTTAAGAACTACATGGTGTTGATTATTAACATATGGATTATGTATGCAAGGTGTCTTGTACACAAAACCAACATTCTATCACAAGAAATCTCTTATAAAACAGCAGAAATCAGATTTTATGCAAGATTCAAAGCATGTTTTATCATCGTTCTATGGCTGAGATTTAAAGGAGAAGGAAAAGAAAGAGAACCTACCTCTCAAGGTGTTCCTTCTTGAAATATCAAAGATAGAGAGATCCTTGTTGCTTTGGAAGGGCCAAAGATGCTTTGGAATGAAAGGGAATACTCCAGAAAACGAGAATATGCTGCTGGAAAGAGGATATGGCTTGCCCATGATGCTTGCTTAGATCAAGATTGCTGAACTCAAGGTTTCTAACCCCTTCTAATGGTTGCCTATAGGTGTCCTTATATAGGATTTTCTCATGGGTAACTCCTAGGAATGCAAGGAGCCTCGTATACGAAAAGCCTGGGAAGATTCCATGGCATATTCGTTGGTGGAGGTAACAACCATGGGAGGTGTAAAGCCAGCAGCCAGCAGCCTGAGAAATGGCTGTGCGCCAGGTAGGTGCACCAGGTAAGTGCGCCAGGTAGGTGTGCCAGATAGATGTGCCAGGTAGGTGTGCCAGCTAGGTGTGCCAACTAGTGCTCCAGCTAGGTGCTTTTCCCTACTTGTCTGGATTTCTAATTGGGTTGCGGGCTTGCTATAGGTTTGGGATTGGTTTAGCTAATAGGATTCAAGGGTTAGCTACATCCAAAGCAACATCTGGAAAGCTTATCTATGAGTCACCTCAAAATCGGGGTGTCTACAGAGGTACCCTAGTCGTGGGTAATTCGGCATGCCAAACAGGGATTTCTGGTATACCGAACTTTAGTATAAAGAACCAGGGATTTTTGGCATACCGAATTCCTGTCAGATTAGGCCATGATACCTGGTTTCGGTAGACCAAAATCATCCGGTCCACCAAAACAGGGAGTTTTAGTATACCGAACAAGGAATTTTTGATATACCCAACTTTATTTTCGATCTATCAATTTTTCTCTGGCCTTGATATATATAAATGTGAATGGGAAATGGAAATAAAAGGTTTTGAAGGGATAATGAGCTTGTATAAATGGTGTTCTCCCCATGCAAATGTCATGGAAAAATATGGAACCCAAATAAGTAAATTTGGGGAATGGTTTTGGGTTTGAAACCTTAAAAATGAATAAAAGTGATTAAATGTGTGGTTTTTGGGCATGAGACCCAATTTATGGTTTTAAAGCATAGTTTTAAATGAATTTGAGCAAGGACTCCAGTAGAGGGTCATGTGTTGCTTGGAACAAACTCTAGTAATGAAAAGAATGAAATGAAAATGGTTTTGAAAAGAAAAACTTAAAGAGTTTTGAAAATAAAACACAAGTAATGTGTTAAGGAACCACAGGGGTTGGTATCGACAATGTGGTAGGAGTATGAGACTCCAATGAAACCAATTGTCAAATACGACTATGGTTTCCAAGCTTGAAACGGTGTAGGCTAAGCCTAGGTATGTAGGCCTGGGTGTTTGGGTCACTGAGCTAGTGACGGTGTAGGCTGGGCTTAGGGATATGAGACCTAGGTGTCTGGGTCACCGATGGTGTAGGGTGAGCATGGGTTATTAAACCTAGTTATTCGAGTCACCGATGGGACGTCAGATAATGATGTATACCTATGCATATATGAAAAGAAATTAAGGCTAGTTGGCTAGGGTGGTGTCCTCCTGCAAGGAGAACTTCACTACGACAATACAAGGAGGTAGGAGAAATTGTGTCCACATGTACTACTTGTGTGCTTGGTTACTCCTGATCAAGGTAACATCAATAAAGAAAGGTGGATATGAACAAGAAAAGTGTGTGATTTTGTGAAAATGAAAGAGATGTGGTTTGGCTAGGATTTGACTTGTGAATGGTCCTAAAATCCTAGAAATAAATATGAATTCTATTTTATCAGTTACCAACCAGTACTTATGATTTTGGTTTTGAGCCTTGTGAGGCATTGTATTTTATGCTAGACCTAGTCGAGTATTTGAATTTCTTAGAATATGAGAAATGTTTTGAAAAAGTATCAAAAAAATGAGTTTTGGAAAGAATGTGATTTTGGAAACAAATTTCCAAATATTTTAAAAGGAGAAGAAATATGGATTTTGAAAAGAGTATGCTTTTGGGAATAGATTCCCTAGTGATTTCAAAGGAAAAGAGAATGATGTTTTAAAAAATGGATTTCAAGAGAAAACCAAGTTTTTTATAAATTGAAAGTGTGTTTAGTACCTTTGCAGGATTTTTGTTGTTTGTGTTCGGAGCATGTACTGGGTGACTTAGATGTCACTCATGCGTACTTTGATTGGTTTTCAGGTGCAAATCGTGTGTAGTCGAGTTCAGATGCCAGAATAGAAGTTTCTAGTCTCACATTGTTTCCTAGAGGTGAGCCTTAGTTACAGTTATTTAATTATTACTGTAATTAGTGTAATTTTGCTTATGATACTGCGATCTTGGTAGCATGCCTGAGATCAGGGCGTTACACAAGTGTTTAGGAGGAGGCACAGTCTCATTTAGTGCATTGCTTCAGAGTCAAATTAGTTGCACATAGGTCTAGGTGTCTTGTTTTACTTATTTAATTCTATTAAATAAGATTTAATTATTTTCTTTGGGTAGTGTCTGTACTTTTGTGTAGCATAAGGGGTGTTACATCCATGGATCACATATCCCATCATACCTCTATGTTTTGGGCAACTTGAAACCAAGTGGTAGAGTGAAGGGTGGGAATCTTGAAGTGTCGAAGCCGACCAGTGCCTTGGATGTGACCCCTGCTTCAACAAGTGCGTCTAAGATCATTCCTTTAATGTCCAAACTCAGGATGGTCAACTTCCCCTAGCCTTGGTACCCTTAGACCTGGTGAAATTGTTGTTGCAAAGAGGTACTGAAGACACCCCGATTTTGAGGTAACCCAGGAATGAGAGTCCTTATGTTGCTTTGGATGTGATCAGCCATTAAACCTAGCCCCAAGCCTATTAGCAAGCCAGAACCCAGAAATTTGTGACGTAGCTAGGCGCACCAAGGTGGCGCACCAA